>VYZR01091548.1:12486-34996 GCA_013400675.1 Oxylabes madagascariensis
CTCCTCTCCTCTCCTCTCCTCTCCTCTCCTCTCCTCTCCTCGAGAGGTTTCATTTAAGGAAAACTTGTGAAATTTGATGCTGACTTTGAGTTTTAGGGTCACAGGCACCTTATTCTGGAAACATATGCCAGCTTTGAATTTTATTTTGTTATTTAAGGAAATTATTTTGTTCCTTAGAGAATTGATCTCCATTCAAGCTGTCCTTAAATGATAGCAATGGGAAATTTTATAAATGTTGTGCAATATATTTCAATTCACTCTGCGTAGAACTTTGTTAGAAAAATGACATCATTTACAACAGGAGGCAAGATGAACTTTCGTGGTTTCTTCTGCACTCACTGAAATGCATGACCTTCATTGCAGGGTGATGTTATTGCCAGCAACCACTGGATGAGAAGGCAAAATGGAGAGTTGCAGAGTGGTAGATCTGGCAGGTGGGTTGTTTATCTGTAAACCAAATGAATTTCAGCCAGACATGGTATTACCTTGCAGCAGCCTGCCTGGGCATTCGTGCTGTGTGCATGCCAGTCATTCTATCCTGACATTGTTTTAGTTATTACAGATACAACAGTGAGTGAGGGGTAATTAGCTATGGCTCAATAGCTCTAAGAAGATTTAAGTGGTTGTGTAAAGGAGACAAAATACTTAAATATGCTAGGCTTTGTGGCATAGACTCATACTAGTCCTATGAAATGTCATCCAGAAAAATGCCCACATGCTCTGAGGTCTGAGGATTGCTTACCAGTGGTGAAACAGGACATATGCAGGTGACAGAGTTCCTGTTGTATTTTTGAAAATGCTCTTAGACTATTTAATTTTCAGAGTCAGAGTACAGAAGGAGTTAAAGGTCAGAACCTGTTTCTGTAAATTCTCATTCTAGCTTACAGTGTGGTTTTTTTTCTTATTATTCTTTGAAACTAACTTAGGTATCTGGGAGGTTTTCCTCTTTTTTAGCAGATACTATATTCAGTTTCCTAAAAAATACTGGATTTGCTGACTGATCAGGTGACAGCACATGGATTGTGCCTGTGGAACCATAAGTGGCTCTTGGATTAACTCCCGCATCCTCAAGTACTCTGTGATATGGAGACGGGTTTCTCTAGCACCTTGGTTTGGCCAAGGAGCAAGCCTGTGGAAGGCACTTGAAATTCAGTGATGCAAAGTATCCCGGCAAGGCATCCCAATGCCCTGGGTTCTGTGGGGTGCCATCTTCTCTGGGCTCTTCTGTATGCCAAGGAAATTTCTCAGAAAAGACAAAACACTGGGATATGTTCAAATGAGTATAAGAAATGACAAAACCTGATGTCTTAAAGACATTGTAGAGCTTTAGAAACTCTTTTGTGAATGGCAGATTTGGAGGCATGAAAAACTGGGCACAAGTACTGTAGACAAGACCGGATAGATTGTTTAGTTGTTGTTTTATTTCCTTCTTTCAAACTTGAGTGTTATAATTAAGAGGCAAGGATGAAGAAAAATCAGATTATGCCATGGATCAGAGATCTTGCAGGAATTCTTTGCAGGAAATAAAGCACTGAGAATCTAAGGAAGGCCTTGAGTTTGTGCAGGGTATTGGCATGCTGGTTGGGTTACAGTGAGGAAATCCCAGCTTATTTGCTTCCATGGAAGAGCACTGTATCACCTCATTTACAGACCATTTTTAGGATCCATTGACTGGGGTTGCTGGAAGGTAGAACAGCTATCAGACCTATATTCAGTTTTAAAGCACAATTATGTGTTGCTGGTTTAGTAACTAGGGCATTAAGTCCTGGGCCAAAATGTATTTCAGTATAAAGATGAGATAATATGCAGGTGCATCAGTGACACTGTACTCTGTATGAAGTGTCCTTAACATAAAATCCATTTTTCACATAATATAGCAAGAACTGTGGTTTCCAGTGATTGGTATTATGATTGGTATTATATGTGGTGAAATAAATGCTGTTATTAAGGAAATCCTATTAGCAGGTCCCTACGTACTGTGCACATAGTCCAGATTTATTAACATACCCTTCTGTATTTTCTTTCTTGAAAACAGTTTTACCTCCTATGAAATAGTGAGCAATAATGCCATTAATGAACGTGTCTAATTGCAGTATGTAACTGTGAAAGCCTGAATGGATTCGGATGGATTCAAACAGAAGCAGGATTATTGCAGTGGGATGTACCGAACAACATATATTGTACATCCCTAATTTTTGTGCTACTGTTATGTCAAGAGAAAGAGTATTAAGTATATAGTCAGGTAGCTAATAAAAACTGTAAGTCTTTTCATAAAGAGCTGTCAGTAGATGGCAATGTGACTATTTTATACAGACTTTTTATTCCATGTGAGGCTTAAGTCTTATAATCATCTGCCATTGCTGCTTAAATTACTGGGTTTTTTTTTAAACCTCTAAGAACCCTTTAAAACTGTTCCTTAAATAATTTATAGTTACAAATGGAAATCTTAGCCGAGAACCTCCAAAAGTGATCAAAGTTGTTTTAATTTTCCAATAGTTGGGGTTGAGTAAAAATAATGTTGCATAACACACCATCAGTAAATAGGAGATTATTGCATTTATGTCTCATGTTGCTGCAGATTCAGTAAGCCCATGTTTTATTGATAGCTCGATAGTTTGGCCATAACTCATCCAAAACTGTGGTGCTTATAATGAGCACCAGATGGAATAACAAAAATAAACACGTTCTCATGCTGTCAACAGTACATCCAGTGGAAAGCTTACCAGTGTTTTTTCTTTCCTCTACTCCCTCTTCCTAGTGAATTTAGCCAGGGAGAAATCAAGCTTTGGAACTTCAAGCTCATCATCTGGCATTATATTAGATATTATGGTCATGTCAAGTGTGAACAAGTGCAGCACAAATGTATATGTTTAGTGCTTAATTGGTAGATGCTGTTGTTAATATTTCATGTGACAGCAGTACAGTGAGACATAACGTGTTAGATGCACAGCAAACAACTTGGAAAAATTGTCATAACATATTCCTTATTAGACTCCATTGGTTTTCAATAGCAGCATGGGTTTGAAAGGCCTGATTTGCCACAGCTTATTTGTGTTCTGAAGTATTCAGCCCATGCTTGCGTTTATAAAAGTGCCTCACGTATTTGTTGTCCACTTTCTTAGGAAGTATTTAATTTTATAAATCTGCCAGCAAATACTTAAATCATATGTAGCAAATTTTCCCTTAGGTCACTGCCCTCAGCAGGACTTGATTTAGGAGCAGTCCACCTTCATTACGATGGTCTCATTTATGAATCGTACTGAGGTGTGAGGCAACAGCATGTCTGTGCATCCCCATACCTGAGTGAAGAGGCTGCTTGCTGAATTTAATCGGTCTGTAATGGATATCTACTGTTGTGTATCTGCATTCTTAGCCATGTCGATTCCTCTTGCACAGAGAAGCTGTGGGTGCCCCATCCCTAGAAGTGTCCAAGGCCAAGCTCATGCAATGATCTTTAAGGGCCCTTTACGGCCATTCTGTGATTTTCTGTTTTGGAGGCTTGGAGGGATGCAGAGCAGGCTGTACCTCCTGTGCTCTTCCTGTTGGAGTAGATTGCTGTCAGAGTGACTCTGGTGAAGGTTCCTCCGAGTTCCCAGTACCAGAAACGTGACCAGTGGTGGAGTGGGTGCAGCCACCCATCCCAAAGTGCCTCTGTGCTGGAGACACTTGCTGGGTGAAAAGGATTGGCGTGCTTGTCCCTGTGCGTGCAGGGCAAGCTCATGGGCATCACTGTGGCCCTTGTGGCTCTGGAAACAGACAGGCAGCGCCAGACAGAACCAGCCACAGACAGGGAAGTGGTTTAGGCTTTTGAAGCAAGAGGTTATGGCTGGTGTTTGCAATGGGAAATTGACCAGACCTTTGAACTTTTGAGGAAATAAATTCTTTTTTTGTGGGCTGGACACTGTAAACTGTTGTTTTCAGCTCCTTGCAACTATGGGCTTTAGTGGTTTTTTTGGTGCTGGTTTTTTTTTTTTGTTTTTTTTTTTTTTTTTTTTTTTTTTTTTTTTTGTGGANGCCACCCAGCCCAGGTCAACCTGATTTGACTCTCAACCTCCAATGCTGAGAGGCTGCGCTCTACTGAGCTGCAAAGAGGTGGCTGCTTTTTTTTTTTTTTTTTTTTTTTTTTTTTTTTTTTTTTTTTTTTTTTGGAGGAGAAGCTGCTTATACTTACTGGTCAGGCATTTTTTTGGCACATCCTTAGTCATCTGGAGTGACTGTATCATCTTTTCCTAAGCAGAGCAGAAATGGATAATAATGAACAGGGGGATTTTTTTAATGCCGGCTTTTAAACCTATTTTTTTCCTTCACTCCTGCACCCAGGGAGGTCTATTTCTATTCTCAAGGCCAAGCCTACATCTGTTTTTCTGGCTTCCTGGTGGTTTTCTGCCTACGTGTACCAACACATCCACCACCTGTCAATACAGGACTCGATGTTTCCAATCAATCCCCTGGGCCTCCCCACATGGCTTTCCCTTGTTGGAGCTGTTTTACTCTATTAAAGACCTTAATTCCTTCGAAAAAACAAGAGCTGCTAGCATGCACATCTACTTGCAGAGGCCACGATTTCCCATGTAGCAGAGGCATCCTTGCTGGCAGCCATTAACACCTTCCAGGGAAACAATACTCTGCAGCAGCGTGGGGCATGGAAACCCACTGCTCCCGTGCAAGAGCCCTTCTGCAGGGAAACCATCTGCCAGGATGTCTGCCCAGCCTTCCTCTTCTGATGACTGTGCTGTGGGTAGGCAGCCTTAAAAGACCTTTGAGAATTTAAAAGGTTATTTATTCATGTATTTTGATTCACGTTGCCTTTAAGTTAAATTAAAAAATCTAGTTAAATGTATTTCATCCTCACTTTGCCCAAATCCCTGTAATGTAGATGGAAAGATGATTTTCTTCCTATGGCTTTCTAGAAATAGGTTTGAACACGTAAAATCTTTTTTCTTATATTTATATGTAACTTGTTCATGTTTATATATAAGGCCTTAAATCTGTGCATCCAGAATAGCTGTTGGCCAAAGTAATTCAGGATGAGAAATGATGTCCTACAAAATGACAGACTCCTGGTTAGTCTTAAATGCAGTGTTTGGAAAGAATTACAGATTATCAGCACTTAGAAGACAAATACTACTTACTGGCTAAATCACAGGAAATATTCCAATACCATACTGAGCCCTTACATACATTCGTATAGAAAATAAATACAGTTCCTTTTTTTTTTTGCTGCTTTTAACAAATTTGAAGCAAGAACATTAAAATGTGGTACTTTATTAGTTCCCATTATGTTTCTTCACATTCAGTCATGCCACCTATTTTATTTTGCTATGGATATCCCTACCGTAACATTAAAAAAGAGAGACAATACTCTGCTTTCTTACCAGTCTCCTGAGAACAATTCTTGAAAGATTCATGAGAAGGATGAAGTTTAGCGGTATTATATATAATTTGGACTTTCTGAATGGTTGAACAAAAACTCCTCCTAGATTGTTAAGAGTGGAAGGCTGCCTTACGTCATTTCACAGCTAATTTTTCTTAAGTATGTAATAGGATTTTTGATTTAACCAGTGTGCTTAATGTCATACAGCTTTAATTATTATCCATACTTTTGGAAAGGCACTGAGATAAAAAAATTACACTGTTTTTAATGAAAAGCTTTTGCTTGAACTTTCCCTGATCTGCTATTGATAATAGGTGAGTATAATGGGGTTTTTTTTCCTTATTTACATAGAAATTCCATGAATAAATTTAACCTGGAAAATTTTACTTCTGTTATCAATTGCTAATGAATGAATAACATTCATTGATGGCTGTGGTATGCTAGACAAAAATTCCAGATGTAGGAAATTTCCTAATTAGCCCCTTGGTTTTTGGTTGTGAACTGACAAATATTGATCCTTAAACCTTCTCACAAGACATCTGCAAATTATTCATTCTACGCTAGGTGTGTTCTTTTCTTAGTAAGAAAGGTGTGCAATATTACAATAAAAAATGAAAGTAGTGGCTAGACTTTCTGTCAGGAGAATTTTGCCTTCTGTTTGGGCTGGCTTACCTTTTCACAGAAGCACATAAATACTGTGTTGTGTATGGTTTTGCTGGGTCTTCAGTAAGGAGAAACAGGCATCAACAACACCAATCGTCATTCTGACAGGCAGAAAGTAGCTGAGGAAGTAAAGAGCTTGACTTTTTCCCAAGAGTTTGATTTAAATTCATAACACTTTGTTTTAATCCTGCAACCCACCCTTTAGAAGACTTTCAATATTAAACTCGGACGTTAATAACCTGTGTGGACCAAACAATAATATTTTCACAGTACTGGCTCCTTTGAGGAATCACGATGGTTCTCCTGTGTGTCTGACTCTCTGTGTCATGTTTTCAGCACTCCTACATGCCTTGAAATGTTGGTCTGGTTGTTGATGGTTAGACAGGCAAAAGCTCTGGTTTTGCTGAATGGAGCTGTGAGGGTTTTTTTTTTTTACTGCATGAGAAACAGACTGGGCAGAGAAGTGAGGCTGCCATCATGTGTTAGTGCAGCAATCACTAAGGGCTTGAATGCAACTGGGTTGCTGTGCACTTAGGCTGAGGAAGGTCTCTTCATCCCTTTAATGTAGAGGTAGACAACTGAAGTCCCTTACACAAAGCCTCTTACATTCATAAATCGTTGCAAGGCACATCCCAGCTTTGTTTTACTTTGAACCAACAGAAAAATATAAACATCTCAATAAAAACCCTCATTACAGGTCTGAGATACAGTCGAGAGTAATCCCATCTCAGATTTTAAAAAGCACCATATAATGAAACAGCTTTAAGCTTTTGAACATCATTTATGCAGACAAAATAACTTCTGTGCTTTGTGTTTGCTGTGCGAAGTTTAAAAAAATTGAACGATTTGACACATTTAATTCAATTAATTCCTTGCACTGAATGCTCTAATGCCAATCATGCAGAAAATATTTAAATATGAAAATTTCTTTTTAATTATCATAAAACTGTATTACAGTAAAAGCAAAATGCTTGGTGAAGACATTCAAATGACAGAAACCAAATCCAAGTTAAACAAACAAACAAACATTGCAAAAATTGCATGCAGAAAAATGTGAGAATAACAAAAAGGCTTTCATTATGGAATCACACTTCTCTGCTCTCATGTTTCACCTGGGAGATTAAAGATGTTTCTTCTTCAGGAAATGTCTGATTTTTGTTTTGTCACATGAAGGAATCAAATGATTCCCATCAATTTCAATATTCATTTTAGTTATCTGAACTGGAAGGTTTTTTGTTTCCTTTACACTAAAGATTTCAGTATTATCCAGCGTTTGAAGTTGGGGAGTGAGGGAGATGCTAATAGAAGGGGGAAATATACAGCAAACCATATGCAAATATTAATGCATTTTCTTTGATCTTATATGAAAAATACTGTAGACTTCTGAGGGCTAGAAATGTCACAGCTAAAATCAGCACCCTTCCTAGAGGGGGATGCTGCTTTCATCACTTTCATGATTTACCAGAAGTCTGAGTTAAGATCTCCCAGTTCCGAGACTTGATTTCATAATTTACGTATTTAGTCCAACAGGCGTTAGATCTTGCCACTTCTTCGGTTCCTTTTTAGTCCTTAGATCTATGACTTAATGGAGGGGAGAAGAGAGAGACAACATCTAAAGATGTGCTTGAAAGGAGAGTCGTAAAGCTTCGCTTTTTATTATCAACTTGCCTCCTGTCAAGAGCCATTTCTGTAAAATCAGATGAAAGAGTAAATATTGTTACTTTTGTAGTCTTGGAGGAGCCTGGAGTATTTTCCATAGGGTTGTGATTTCAAGAGATGCAGCTTGGATATACTCTTAAATGGCAATTGTAAAGCTGCAGTGTGGGGATCACTGTTTTGTTCATCCGGGATCCACTTGGTACTGCCCTGGCTCTTCTTTCATCCATTTTATAGCATTGCATGTAGCTGAAAGGTTGTCCCCACAGTGCTCTCCCTAGAAGCAACATTTGCAGACACATATAGGTATTTTATGGCAAGCACTAGAAATGAAAGATGAGGCAGAGAATAAAAAGGTCACTTCTCTTAAAGTGTTACTATTTCTCAAAGGATCTTGTTCACTGTTTTTAATGAAAGATGTCTTGACTGAGATTTGCCAAGTTTTCAAAATTGTAACATGAAGGAAAATGACTGGATTTCAACAAAAATCACAGAAATCACAGAATATTCTGAGTTGGAAGGGACCCACAAGGATCGTCAAGACTAACTCCAAAGGGAATGACCCACAGAGGGATCAAACCCACAGACTTGGCTTTATTAGCGCCAGTCTCTAACCAGCTGGGCTAATCTCATATAATCATCTTGGATGGCTTGAAATGATTTGTTTTGATAATATTTTTGATTTGTTTTGATAATGTTTTTGATTTCCTGCTGAGTTTTCCTTTGGAGTTCTTGTTAGTCCACTGACTAGGCAGAAATTGGTAAATTGGAGTCAGCCAATGACTTCTCCTTGTGGGTTAACTCCTTTGATTTAAGGCCTTTTCCCCAGTTCCTTTTTGTGAGAACTCTGAAGTCTCTATCTTTTTTTTCAGAATCAGATCCACCTTCCCAAATCAGATCCACTTCCAAAGTACAGAAAGCCCTGGCCACCACCACCAAACACCAAACTTCTCTGGTTCTCTTTCATCTTTCCACTCGTATCTTGCTGTTAAATAAACCTGAACAGGAAAAGCTGCATGTGTGAGTGCCCAGGTATGCATGTACATATAAAACATTGCTGACTTGACCTCTTGTCAGAGATACAGAAATCCTGGGGTCTAATTCTGCTTGTGCTTTATTCAGGATTACAGCGCTGTAGCAGCTGCTTTGGAAATTTTGACCAGGAACTTCACCTTGGATCTGTTATCAGTGGTGCTTTTGTAGCAAAAGCAATATATTTCAGCAAGTAGTTGCGTTTTTTTCTCTTTCTTGCCAGGAAAATGTCTCTTAAAAACATTCTCAGCGCTCTCAAACGTTGCAGTGCAGAAACACACATCAGTGCTGCCCCTGAAGGAGGACAAGCTGTGCCTGGGGGTGACCCCAGCACCAGCAGAACTGTTGCCATAAGTCCTCTGGTGAACTGGCTGGGCTGGTGACAGGTGGGATCCACAGCCCAGGGAATGGCTGATAAGGCAAAAAGTGATGAGTGAGGTCCTGCACTGGCACAGGAAGTCTGGCCAGGATCAGGAGGAGCTGGGGCTGGGCTCAGGCACTGTGCTGCTAAGTGAGAGATGGGCAAGTCTATTAGAACCTGCTAGTGTCCTCAGGACCTGAACTGTGTGGAGAGTGCAGTTTTAAAACGCATTGCTCATCCCCCTCCTATTTTGCCTGGTCAGTCAGGAAGCTCTGCACCAATTTACTTACAGTTTTAAGGAAAGAAAGAGATACTTTTGAAAAAAGTATTATGCAGGCCTGTTATCATCATCAGAGATGTCTCTCTTAAATCACACGATGGGAGCTGTGGGAAGCAGCGAGCAGGGTATGGTGGATGCATGACTGCCCTCACAGGCCTATGCATGATATTCCTCACAAATTAATTTGATGTGTGAGCTGGTTTTCTGCTGTGCTACTGGTGTATACTTTCCTTTACGGGCTTTTTCTGCTCAAAGACATGCCATTGCTATTGAAAATGTCTGTGAGTGTCGTGGCAGCCTACTTCCAGTTCAGATGAGATGTAAGATAATGCAGGAAAGGACATGAATTTTAATGGAAAATGTTTTAGATGACCAGGAGGATAACAAAACCAGCAAAACAAATACAGTAACAGTGTTAGAAAATGAAATATCAGTAACTTTCTGTTTGTAATAGACAAAAATTTTAGAGAAAAGCCTGTTCTAAAATAGACTGTAATAGTTTGCCTGTCAAGACAGATTATGTCATTTGGGCAGAGCTGAGAAAAAAATCCCTCTGTTTCCATAAAGCTCTGTGGAGCTTTCTGCTCTGCATATTGTTACCTAGATTATGACTTAATGATTTCTCTAATGCATTATAAAGGAATGTGCATGTTTGCTCCTTGGAGGACTGGTGTTTTAGCATCCCTGTAACAGGGCATTTTTTACTCTGTGCAGTTGTAAAGAGGCCTTGATGCCTAAACTCAAAAGGTTTAATCTCTGAGTAATATTGATCTAAAGGTGTAGTGTAACTGTTTAGTGGCCACAGGCTTTTAGAGATTTTGCTTTGTCTGAAGGCCATTTATCTTCCAAAATTATGAGGAAATAGATCTCTTTTCTGATTCTCCATTGAAGATCACAAGAGACATTTTTGTGAAGACAGTGTAGGACTTTTGTGGTATTTCTCAACATAAGACTGCTTTTGAAATAAGAAGTTTAAAGAAGGCTGCAATGCTTGAAAAAATACAATGAAGGTGTTATGGGCTGCATAAGTAAAATGCAGTGTAATACGAAATCCTCATACCATAACAATGGAAAAAAGCAGATAGAAGAGTAATTAGCAAAACATAAAAATTCTTTTGTCCTTTTGCTTAGGCTCCTGCAGGCAAATGGCTTTCTAGGTTATGATATTCTTCTAAAGGACATTATATCAGTTTTTTTGGTCTCTTTTCTGAACATAGAGTTTAATGCTCAGAAGATTTACCAGATTGTCAATAGTGATGTTCCTTGAAGACTTTCTATTTTTAAGGCATTTTGTTGGGTAATTTGAATGAATAATTCTTATACTGGACTTTCAAACTTTTCATTTCATTGGGCTTTCTTTTCTTATTGATTGTATTGTGATGGGCCAGCTGGATCACATAGCATTGCAAAGACTCCCTGATACAAACATTGGGACTTTTTTCCTTAAATCAGAAAATAATCAGCAACAGCTGATTTTTGGTTGTGAAAAAGATTGCATTAAAAGCTGCAGCATTTTTGAAATATTCTTTAAGAAATGTGAACATTTTCAGAACTAATAGGTTTTGTCCTGTATTCTTGATGCCTAGAGAGGCTTCCTGGAACAGTGGCTAGACAGAGTTAAAGGTATAAAGTAGGTATTTATTAAAAGGCCTTTAAAGGATACACCTTGGGCAGAACAAGAGCCTGGCCAGGTCTGCACCCAAGATGGACCCAAAATGGATGACCGGTCACGAGTTTTCACACTTTTATAAGTTTTGGTCCATTTACATATTGGGCTTAATTGTCCAATTACAGCTTCAGATTATGAAGTCCCATCCCCCCAGTTTGCTCTCAATTTGCTATTTATACTTTTTGGCCCTGAAGCTGCAGTGGTGTCCTTGGTTCTCAGGCTGGAAAAGGATTGTTCTGTCTGACTGCCCTGTGAAGAGAACTTGTTAACTTGAGAACTTGGTATGAAGTTCAGAGTTACCTACTAATGCAGTACAGAATCTGGAAAATGTGAAAGCTAAGACTTGAGACATCATTTCCCGCCTTTAGAGGCTCGACAAGGGCTTTACCTCATCAAGTCTCTATTTTAAATGTCTACTAATAACAGCTATTTAATAATAGATAAATATCTAACAACAGTAAATATCTAACAATAGATAAATATCTAATAACAGTAAATATCTAACAATAATAATGTCTTGCACAGTCAGCTATCATACAAAGAATAACGATTATTATGAACAGTTCTTTAGGCACAGAAGAGGAATCATTTAAATGATATTTTTGTCTGCAACAGTCTCTGTTTTTTCAGTTGTTTCAGTACTAGTTCAACCAAACCTCACAATTTAATTGTAGGCTTAAAAAAGTTCTCAGGCAGTTACATGCAAATTTTAACCTGTTAGAGTTGTAGTCTGTCTGGACAGAAAAGTAGTGGGTTATAGCTGAAGAGCATTTCTTCAAGTAGGAAAAAACCCCAAAAAGTGTCAGTTTGGGTTTCTAGGGTTTTTTTAGGTATGCTAAGAGCTTCTCATCTTGGTCACACAGATGAAAATGAAAAGTGCTGTGGGCCATATCCTGTGGCTGCTGTCATCCTCTGAATTCTGCTACTGCAGGTACCGAGTAGGGATTACAGAATTTGGCCCATTTCTCTTTGCTGTTATTTGGGAGACTCGAATTTCTGTCAATCAAAGGCAAAAGCTGTTGTATTATTTCTATCACATCACAGGACAGTGGTCTGTCCCTGTCAGATTTGTCTGAGAAAGCTCCCAAGACAGTAATGGCACTGGAAACACTACCTCCACCTGACTGCCACCTTAAAGGCACTGGAAAATATGAATTAGAAATATGATTTATTTTTTTAATGAGAGTGTGTATTCAGTATTAGTCACTAATGGCAAGTGCCTTGTAAAACCTTGTACAGAAAAAGATATGCTGCTCAGTTATTTCATCTGTGAATTGCCTTGTGTTCAGAATTTAAATCATACCCTTTTGTCACCTTAATGCAAAGTGGATTTCCATTGTACTAAGAAATGCAGACCAAGATGTGATTTAGGATGAATCCTGTCAAGCTGTAACACTATGTTAAATTCTTGGAGAACTCATCTGAAGACCGGTATTGATGTGAAATATATTTATGGTAGGAAGCTGTATGTCAGTAACACAGGCTTTGTGAGTTCTTCCAGCCTCCAGAAGTACATTATTTATTTTTTTTGTCAGTTCTCCCACAGCTAAGGCATTTGTCAGGTTGTAACTGCTTAAGAAACACCTCTTTGCTTAATATTGTGGTATACAGAATTTCTAATTTTCTCAGGGAAGTCATGAAAATAGAGATTTTTAGCCTGGAGGGATAAGATAGAAGTTGTCTGACTATCAAAGGAATCCTCTTCTAAGAGGAGAAACCGTCACAAAGTCTAGCAGTTGGGATATAAAACTGTACAAACCTTCAAACTCTTAAGTATAAAGGAGTGTCAAATTGCTGGTAGTTTTCCTTTTTCTTTCTTTCTCCCGGTTTCAATAAAATGATCCTTCAGCTGATCAAGTGTAACGAGATGACAAGCAGTAATTTAAATGGGATCATATTCTCTATGTAAATGATTGCAAGGGAAGAATGAAAGCTCATTTCTCCTGTGTGCTTGCATATACAGCAGCTGCTCATCACATAATACTTATGGATGGGTTCTGTGATTCTGACAGCACGTTAGGTACTGAGGTAAAAGCACCAGGGAAATGAATGAAAGGAATAGCATGTGCCTGAGATGTTGGTGCAGCCAAGGTATAACAGATTTGTCACTGGAGATAAAACAGCGTAATTCAAATGCATCCAAATGTAAGGAGGCTCCACCAAAAGGGAAAAAAAAAAAGAGGATTTTCTTTCTTGCCTTTTATTTTTTCTTTTTTTTTTTTCTTTCGACTGTTGATTTAAATGAATAATGAGAGGTTGGCCATTGTGACTGTGTTGAGTTCACTTTGTGATTAAAAAATCAGTGGGGCTGAGGCTGCTCTGCAGCATTAGATCTGAACCTTGAGGTTTCGTGCTGTTGCTTTGAAAAAGGGAAACCAGCATGAAGTCATTGTAGAAATGGCCCAAAGAAATCTGTTGAAACTATTTTCTTTATTAAAATTATTTTCTGTGTGAGAAATATGTACTTTTTACAGACAGTTTTGACTTCTGAGTGAAAAAATGAAACACCT
This sequence comes from Oxylabes madagascariensis, assembly GCA_013400675.1. Taxonomy (NCBI): domain Eukaryota; kingdom Metazoa; phylum Chordata; class Aves; order Passeriformes; family Timaliidae; genus Oxylabes; species Oxylabes madagascariensis. The sequence goes on from VYZR01091548.1 coordinate 26,032, forward strand.
GAAAACAGAAACTTTCAGTTTTCAGCAGAAAGCTGGAAACCTTTGATTTGAAAATGCTGCTGTGCTGGTTCACAACTGTTGTATTCTACTAAAGAATGCAGAAGCAAATGTAATTGAATTCTAGCTCTCAGGAGGCTGAATTTATAACCTGTCTTGAGGATTTTTGTCTGCTATTTTGATGTGTTGTAACAGTGAAATTTGTGGGGTGGAATGAGTGAAGCTCATTTTTGGGCAACTTTTAGTTAGGGTAGACCAATTTATGAGGACACATGCATACTCTCTATTATCAACCCTTCTTTTAGAATGTACAGAGACCTGATTCTTTTCACTTAAATCATACTTAACTGTCTTCCTTTCCTCACACTCCTAGAGAAATGCTTGTGTAAAGGACAGGCTGTCAGCAGACGAGCTCCTTTTCATCATCACAAATAACTGTAGACATGAAATATTACTCAATCTTCTTGAGCCAGGAAAGGAGCTTTACTTTAAGGGAAGGCTTACAAAAAGTTGTTTCAACATTTCAATTTTCCATCAGAATATACTGTGCTGTTATATATCTTAACTCCAGCATTTTGGACAACCTCCTGCTATGTTGAAATTTAGCATGCACTCTCCTAGCAATAATTTATTTTTAGATGAGACACATTTGGAACCTCATCATGAGATAGCGAGGCATTTATGAGACTTCACAGCTATGTCTAAGCTGCAGAATAGGAACACGAGAGACTGTAGAGGGCTACAGGGGTCAGAGCCCCTAATCCAGGGTGGCTGCACACATGTTCTGTATGTGGAGAGGCTCCACAGTGCTCTCACCCTGCAGCTGTACTGAGGGATTTCTTGGGAGATGCTGGGCTAGACTGCCCTGGGATTTTAACCTTACAGATATATTGTCATATCCAGAATCACTACAAACAATTCTTTAATTTCACGGAACGTAGAATGTCTTGGGTTGGAAGGGTACCTTGAAGATCATCTTCTTCCAAGCCCCAGCAATGGGCAGGGTCATCTTCCACTAGACCAGGTTGCTTCAACCAACATGGCCTCGAGCACTTCCAGGGATGGGACGTCCACAGCTTCTCTGGGCAACCTGTGCCAGTGTCTCACTGCCCTCACAATAAAGAGTTTTTTCCTAATATCTAGTCAAACCTGATTTGAACACATTCAAATTGAAGCCATTCCCACTTGTCCTGTCTCTAGATCATCTCTTCTTTCCTGTAAGTTCCTTCCAAGTACTAGAAGATCCCAATTAGGTCACCTTGAAACATTCTCTTTTCCAGATTGAGCAAACCCAATTCTCCCAGCCTTTCTTCACAGGAGAAGTGCTCCACCCCTCTGAGCATCCTCCTCTGGACTCTCTCCAGCAGCTCCATGTCCCTCCTGTGCTGGGACCCCAGTGCTGGTGCAGCACTGCAGGTGGGCTCTGGGCAGAGCAGAGGGGCAGAATCCCCTCCCTCCCTCCCCTGCTGCCCACGGGGCTCTGGTGCAGCCCAGGACACGTTTGGCTCTCTGGGCTGTGAGTGCCATGGCTGGGTCATGTCCAGCCTCTGCTCCACCAGCACCCCCAAGTCCTTCTGGGCAGGGCTGCTCTCCATCTGCTCATCCCCAGCCTGGACTGACACCGGTGTTGTCCTGACCCAGATGCAACACCAGCACTTGGTTTATTTACTGGGATAGGCACAGACAGCATTCCTGGAAATGGCATAACGTAAGTAAAAGACAACCATTTTAATTCCAGTGTACTGATCAAATGCCATCTTAGGTAATTGAACTGTAACCTGCAGTCCAAGCTGGTCAGGCAATTCTGTTGTCATCTCAGGTGTGCCAGTGTAAATCCAGCCCAACTGCGCTGAAAAAAACAGCTACATCTCTGTGAAAATGGTGTAATGGAATGGCAAAAAAAAGGCTCTGCCTTTCTTGCTGTTCTTATTGGCACAAAGTAAGGTTTTTCAAAACTTTGGAAAAAAGTTTTCTAAGGTTGGATCTAAAATATGAGGATCAGCCATGATTCCAGAATCTATGTCTAAAAAGGAAAAGAAGAAAATATTTACTTTATGCAAGTGTCATGCGTTTCACACAGGTTTTGCTAAAGTGACACAGAGCTGCTCTTTTAGCACTTTTGCAACCTTGCCACAGCAAGATTTTCAAAGGTGCTATGAGGGTGGGGCAGATGTTAAACAATGAATAGATATTCTAAGATAAATCCTGGAGAATGTGTGTATATTCTTAAGGTTTGTATATTTGTGTGAACACAGGGATTTTGTTTTATTAGAGCTATACTAACTGTTTAGATTTTGGTGAAGATTTTTCTCACTATTATAATTTACACACTGTAAACAGTGACATAATTTCTTGGGCAGCAAAGGTATACTAAAAGCAGCAGTCCAGTACCTGAAAGGGATCCACAAAAAAACAGAGAGAGAGACTTTTTACGAGGTCATGGAGTGATAGGACAAGTGATAATGTGTGTAAGCTGAAGGAAGATAGATTTAAGTTAGATATTAGAAAGAAATTCTTTACTGTGAGAATGGGGAGGCTGGGGAATAGGTTGCCCAGAGCAGATGGGGATGCCCCAACCCTGGAAGTGTTCAAGGCTCGGTTGGATGGAACAACCTGGTCTAATGGAAAGTGTCCCTGCCCATGGCAAGGGGTTGGAACCAGAAGGTCTTCAATGTCCCCTCCCAACCCAAACCATTCTGTGATTCTGTGATTTATACTCGGTCAACTAGATGAGTGTTTTTTTAACTCTCCATTACTTAAATTGTTTCATATTCCATTGTAGCTGAAAATTTGACACAGAAAAATCAGACAACTGTACAAATGCAGTTCTTCATTTATTAATACCTGCTATGACTCCCGTGACATAAACTAGCAGAGCAAAGGTTTTGCTTTCATAGTGGGTTACTCACCCACTTGAACCATCCAAAAGTGTCACTTTATTTCTATGAAGTAAGACAGGTGCATTAAGGCTTTAACGTGCTCAGCTGCTTCTTACCTTGTCACATTAATATTCTGTCCAGATTTTTAAATAAGTTACAAGTATGCAAGTCAAACAGTGTTCATGCTGCAGGCTTCTTCCTTGTATTTCACTTGGAGCAGCGCTGGTAGGTCACAGTGGTATTAATCTATAATAAAGATAAGGAAATTTAAAACAATGATTGATTATAAGGTGACTTTTATTTTTTGAGTTACTGGATATGATTACCAGAAGAGGCAATCATCTCCACACCAGAGCAGCAAGAGCAGCCCTGTCAGGATGGTCGTCCACAGATGCACTCTGAGTGACTAATGGTAGAAAACAATATCAGAGAGCTGTGTGAGCAGTTTGAAAGAACAATTAATTTGACTGATGGAGGATTCTTTCCTGTTTGAGAATAACCCACGTGTGAATTCTGTTTGTGGTTTTTATTGCTATTTTAAATTGTCCCTTAAATTTCCATGGAGTTTCAGCTGTTGAGGTGACTGTAAAATGCTTGCTATTAGTATTCCCTGGAAGTATCCAGTGTTACTGGGTGTCCCTGTATAGTTCCGTTGCGGGATTTTGTACGATGTTCTTCTGAGGAGCCTAGAATAATTCCCAATTTGAGGTGATGGATCTAATTTATGGCGTTCATTTTAATTAGACTTAGTTCTGGAAGTAAGTCTTAGAGTGCCTTGGCTGAGAAGAGTGAAAATTGCTAAACAAGGCCTTTAGAATTATACCAAGTTTCCTATTTTAGCATTGGAATCAAGAGAGATTGATTTCAACAGCCTTGCAGAATCTAGAACCCTACTTATCACTGTTTGGTTGCAGCCAATGCAGTTGCACAGCATCTTTATATTATAGTGTGAATATTATAGGTAGTTTGAATATTATAGGTAGTTTGGAGTTTCATCTGCCTTTCATGAATGCCATTTGCTTATGAAAAAACAAAAAAATATTTAGGATTACAGTAAAAAATTATTTAGCATTGAATAACTTTAAGCCATTCACGTTTTTTGTTAATAATAACAAAGCTGTGCACGGCCTTCTGCTCAGTGCTGTGATTCTCATAGTGTTGCAAAAGGAATACTTAAAATAACGGCAGCTACATACCACTTTTAAAACTTGAGTGTGAACATTTTCCTTTTGTCCACATCAAACAAGTGTTTCTGACAGCCTGCGTGCTAGCAAATGCTGTTCTCTGAGGTCTCTCTGTCCAAATTTGTTTTCTATCCTCTTATAAACATTTCTAATGAGACAGAAGCAGGCAAGGGAGGATGTAGTAAAAATCTTAATTTGGTAAAGTAATTAAGTATTGCTTTGCTCTGCATAAGCTTCTTTAAAATGTATCTGACTTTTCCCTGTACCTTCTTTCCATATTGGCACAGGTCTGTGGCTTTAAAATTCAAACTGTTTTGTCCACACACTTTAGCCAAAAGATTTAGTGAAGTCCAGATATAGAGTCCTCTTAACGCCTTGGTTATCTCTTGCCTGAAAAGGCAGAAGGGCTCATCTTTTACATTGACAGCTCTGAGTGGTTCACATGACTGAAACATGTACATTTGTGGTTGTGGTTTTTTTTTTTTTTTAAAGTTTCTTGCTGCCCTAGATACCAAACAGCAGAATCTGCTACAGCGGATATGTTCATTTTAACTCTTCCTGCACATAGAGCCTTTTATAGAGGAAAACCTGGTTTCTGCTCCACTTGTCTTTCTCTCTGCATAGACAGGTACAAGCACAATTTTATGAGGCATTTTGTAGATGGTGTCTCCCTGTGCCTAATCTTAACTGCATGAGCACTGTTAAGCACAGAGAGAAGGGAGAGAGACAGACAGACTGTTTTAAAAAGAGTAATATCTATGCAGTCTGGATTCTTTATTATACAGGACCAGCAAATTTTTATCAGGGACTGGCTGCTGTCAGTTGTCCCAAGCCAAGGACATCTGATGATGCCAAAACCCTTCTCAGGATGTAGCTGAGGACACCAAGTTCATGATTATGTTCAAGAAGAAGAGTTACTCACCAATGGTGTTCTCCTACCACTCAGGATGCTCAGGCTGTACTGGGAATGCGTAAGGTTTCTGGGAACATATTTCCCTGCTTTTGAGGCCCTTTTGTTTAACATCACATTTTTTTTTTCTTTTTTTGTGCTTTTTGGCCTAATAGTGTGTCTGAAATCCACCTTATTCTCTCTTCCTCTGCAAGCTCTGTGCACCAATCCTGCTCATGACACAGCCCGGGAGGGTGCCATGGTGTGAGAGCATTGGGGCTGGTGTGCCAGCTGAGAGCAACATTGCCCCAGATGGTTCAGCTGTGCTCCTCTCTGTGTGCCTCCAGAAGACCCAGACTCTTGTTCTAGGTATATAAAAGAAAGATTAAAAAAAATTAAGAACAGTGAAACTCAATAAAAATTTTACTGGCTTCATGGTTCACGCACACTAAGGCAGCTCCAAGGATCTCAGAAATAGATCTAAAGCACTTGTGTAGGTGGTTTCAAATCACAGAAGAAATGATCTCTAGTACATGATGGACTCTCAGCCACAGAGCAATTAATTATTCCTGTGATCTATAAACTCCAAGGAGGGGAGAGAAGGTTGGAAGTTACTGATATACCACTTTACTAGATCCCACCAAAAACCCCCAACAGTCAAAAAAGATGCCCCACTTGAAAGTGTTTACTTATGAAGCTGGAGCTTTAAGACAAACAAAAAGCTCTGTCATATTTCCAATTCAGTGCCATGCAGGAATATGGATTTTAAAGCAGTTTTTTATTTATAGACAAGCTTTATGTGTCAAGCAGGTAACACAGCATGATTTATAGGCAATTAGAGCTTGTGCCACAAAAAATGGCTTAAGGGTTTAAGTCTTTAGTGTCTTACATCTGAAATTATGACCCTCTGAAGGAAGTGAGAGCTCTTGCTCAGATGATGTCTCATGCTGACAGTTTTTGACTAAAAGTTCTCCAGATGACCGGAGTGCTGGGGATTATTGGGGAGACACCTTCACTCTTTGCATGTTGAAGCACGTCTGTGTGCACAAACCTTCATACATCTCACTGGACGAGGCTGATACAGAAAATTTGTCCAGGATTTGCTCAGCAGACCCTGTTCTTCCCACAGCTGAGCCATCAAGTGCATCATGAAAGCCTCCCTTTCAGCACCCCTTTATCCCATCTTGTTAATCCTACACCTTGTGCTCNCAAATGTGTTTGTCTCTGGCACTTCTGTTCATGTATCTGCAACACATTTTTATGATTGGTGCCTTTTAGAGCTCCCATTCTGCGACCAAACTCAGTGACCAAACTCCACAGTGTTGGAAATCTTCATGCATAATTCGAATTGATAAAAGATCTACATGTAGAGGAGTTGTAGTTTTGCATACTTTGGGTGTAGTTTATTTGTCTAGTCTGAACATAAATAAGGTTTTTCTGCATTAATTAAAATGCTTGGAAATAGTTGAGGTTAAAAAAAAAATCTGTTATTTTTCCTTATTCCATTTTATAGTGCTGAAAATTTCCTAATCACTCCAGCAGTCTGTTTTTGGCGCGGTTTTTTGTTTGTTTTTTCTCTTGTTTTGTTTTGTTTATCACAACCATCTCTTCTGCATGTCACTGTGAATTCACAGACATGATGCTACGATGTCAGATGAAATGCTCTTCCAAGTCTTTAGAGATGTCAGTGATGCAAACCCATCATGGTTACATCATGTCAAGATGTTGGCAAATAATGTCACTGGGAATCTTTAGAGTGCATTTCACAGTAAAGAATTGAAACAAAAAGATGTCAAAGCAATTTCAAAATTGGAGCCTTCTGATTATGAAGGTGATTATGAAAGACAAAAGCTGTAAGTACTTGTAACTTGGCCCATGTAACCAGATGTTCTGTCTTCTGAACAGCAGCTAAATCTTCCTCATATTAGCTTATAAAAAAGTAAAGATGCCTATGTCATTGAAGTGTCACCTCTGTCACTTGTCTAGGATTCTGGTACCAACTGGGGAACAGTGTGATATCATTTGATTGACAAGGGTAGAAGGAAGTTTTGGCTGAATTTTTGAAAGCTGAGAGTTTTACAGTTAGGATTGAATTCTTAGTATGATTACTACAATATACCCTAAGGAAGAGGTAATCCTTGTCAACAATTCTTCTGCAAAAAGAAGAAAAGAGAGAATGTGGATAGAGATGGGAGAGTTAGTTTTACCTTGTTACCACTAAATGCGTGCTCAACTCTCAGTGACTTCTGAGCCTCTATGTATCAAAGTACAAATTAACTGAGATGTTTCTCCTGCAAGTTAGGCAGATGAAAGGAAAAGGTTGCTGTTGACATTTGAGATCATTCTGATGATGCAGATATGTGATTCCTTTTGAACCCAGATGAAAGTTTGCAGAATGTGTGTGTTTTTCTCGTTAGTTCCCAGTTTTTACTAAATTTCATCTTAATTTGTGATCAATCCAGTTTTTGCAGGCTGGATTTGCTGTGACCATTTTTCTACCCAGAAGCTTTACTACTTGCAGCATTGTAATTCAAACACAGAAAGATAACAAGTTGCTGGAAGCAAAGCTGCTGTTTCTTCACCTAATGTCAGGTCTAGTGTCTTTTGAGTGCTGGTATTCGGTTTCAGAAGAGAGATGTTCCCCCTGTATCACTGATCTTGGTAGGATGGAGATGAAACTTAAAAAATATGATAGTTGGATGTCCTGGGCTGCCAAGGGACTTGATCCAGAAATATTGGAGGTCACTGCACAGGGTATTACATTAGATACGTATTTTACAGTACTGAGATTTTATATTGCGCTGAGCTATCAATAGCTTATGGATAAAAGGAATATGAACAAAATGTAAAACCCTTTCNGGTGTAAGTTATGAAATTAACAACCATCTGGCAAATTTCGGAGGATTTAATTCTTGACTTCATTATAAAATCTGTTATTCAAAATAATAATGCCTTTCACTTAAAAAAAAAATAATTATTTGCATAGTTTCTGTAATAATCTTTGCTCCTTCCTCTGAGAAGTAACAATTTTTCAGGCTATGCCTCAATATTAATCTATCTCTTTTTATAAAGATGGTTATATTTCAAAATAGGAAAAAATTTGTATAAAAAGAAGGCATTTTCTTGGCTGAAAAATATATGGAAAAAACACTAACAAATTTTCATAAATAAACTGAGTCTAAAAATAAAATGAAAACTAATTGAGTAAATATAAATCTGATGACCAGTTTTAGCCCTTTAGGCAGCGTTAACAGGCTTTTTAAAGCAGAAAGAAATGTACTAGGGATCAATTTGATTCAAGATGATTTGAAATCTGAAAATTGCTTGTCTCTGCAGGACCTGGTGTTCATTACAGCATTGTTATTTTAAGACTTCATCCCATTTCTTTCAATTGATTCCAATAAGACCAGAATTGCTCTTCAAGTGTTCTCATAGGTTTGTTGTTGTTGTGCTGGAGCTGCAAGATAGTGCAGGAAAAAAAAAAAGAAATATTTGAAATATTTCAGATGTATTTGCTCTCCTTTAAAAATATCTTTCTGTGAAGCCTGGTGTTCTTGGGTGTTAGTGAATCTCATAAAAATTAAATCATCTCACAAGACACCATTGAAAAAATGAGCTGATATTCTTAAAAGTTAGGTAAATTTTCTTGCTGTGCTCAGGAGAGAGATATGTCAGAAAACCCACGCCTTCCAACTTCCAATTCCTTGCTTTATTTGAAAGACCAAGCTCATCCTAATAAATCCTGATGATTTGGCAAAGCATTTTTGATTGGAAAGTAAGTGTAATTGCAAATATTATATTTGAAAAAGTTGCTTTAGACTCACACCTCCAAGATTAATTTTTGCATACATCTATGCTTTAAAAAAAAATGATTACGTCCTTCTTAGCTGTTGTTATCTCTGATGGAAACTAACCCTAAGAGATTGTTCTAACCTGTTAAACCTGGCCCGTTACCATCTTGACTACCTTTACAATCTGTAGCCTAATCCTGAAGCTGACCTGCTTGGTAACTCCTT
>VYZR01091551.1:10521-21902 GCA_013400675.1 Oxylabes madagascariensis
TCAAAGCAGGTTCTCTGATTTAAATATTTTTTTCCTCAGACTATTTTTCAGGTGGATACAATTCTATTGTGATTAATGCACAATGCTTCTGGGAAGTACTGCAGGGGAAGGGATGTGCATATGATGATTCCTCTGAATCTGATTGGCTGCAGTGCATAATCTGAAATGGGAATTCATAAATGGGACCAAGTGGTGAAACCACCTCCAGGTTCCTGCCTCTCATACTTGTACATAGACTGTGAGAAATCACTGCCATTCCAAAGAAGATAGCTCTAGATTTAGATTAGATATCAGGAAGAAATTGTTTACTGTGTAGAGTGGTGAGGCACTGAAACAGGTTGCCCAGAGAATTTGTGGATGCTCCATCCCTGGAAGTGTTCTAGACCAGATTGGATGTGCCCCTGAGCAACCTAGGCCAGCGAAAGGTCCCTGCCAATGCTGCTGGGGAGAATGGAACTAGATGATCTTTTAAGGTCCCTTCCAACCCAAACTGTTCTATGATTCTGTGGTTCTATTTGTTATTTTTTTGTTCTAGTGTTGATATGTTAATGCCTTCTGAAAAAGAAGAGGACCCAGATGTTATTCCTGAAGACAGCAGTCTGCTTACTCTTCGGTATGCTGTTACAATGCTCTCACAGCTGTTACTTGGGTGGGGTGGAGAATCAGCACCGAAGTACGGCTGGCTGCTTGTTCCTTTACAGGCAATGCTTTCTGAAGCACCGTACAAAAATACTGTAAAGGCGGAAACACCAGTTTATGATGAGGTTATTGGTATGAGTCTTCTGCTTGAATGNTCAGATGACAAACTTGGCCAGTTAGGCCTTTGCTGTACTTTACATAGCACTAATGTAAAAAAATCTGTTTATGCTGTCGTCAGTGTTAAGCCTGATTTTTACTGAAGATTCTTGGGAAGGTCTGGAGGATAAGTAAATGTATCCTGGATGTTAAGGATTGGGTGTTCATGCAGTGGTTAAATACTTGTATTTTAGTAGGTATTCTACTTATGATACTCTTTCTTCTACACATGATAGTGAAGGTTTAATTTTGAATTTTTCTGAAGTGTCTGTGCTGTGGGGCTGAGAAAGAATATTTATGGGTTGGTCTTTCCTTTTGTTTTGCTTGAACACGAATTCAATTTTTTTGAAGCGGAAAAAATTGTTGAAACAGCTTCCTCAAAGGTCACAAAGTGTTTTGTTCTAGGCCAACCTCTTCAAACAACATTTTGCTGTTTTTTAATGTGAGTGTAAAATTGCTCACAAACAACCTGTCATTTGCACATATGGGGGAAAAACCCACAAGCTGAAATCCACAAGCTAGTCTCTGCCCTATCAGGTTTTCTGAGAATCAGGAGATGAGTATTTTAAGTTAATCTGTCCCACTAAGACAGATAGGAATCCTGCTCTTTGAAAGCTGTTCTGTAGTAACATATGTAATTTAAAAATACGAAATGCTTGAAATTCTAGGTGGAAATTGTTGAATGAAGTTTTGTCTTGTGTTCCTGCCCCTCAGAATTAGAAAGAAGGCCTTAGAGAGGAGAGAAGAAACAATTATTGTGGATCGGGCTTGCAGACAAGAAACTCTTACCTATGAGATGGTAAGTTGCCTGTCATCTTATAGGCTCTCAAGACACCTGAAATCCAACTTCTGGTTGCTTTTTTATTCACTGCTATGGCATATACCCTGTAAATGTTTACAGATACAAGTTTGCAGGTAATTATTTAAGGATAGAGACATTTTATAGAAAGATAAGGACAGGAAGTCTGCTCTTAACTGTTTGTTAATACTGGCTGTAGTTAAGGAGGAACTCCAGCTTGTTACCACTATATGATTGCTTTTTTTGAGTGCTGTGAACTTACAGCTAGACATAGAGCTAGACAAAATACGTAATGGTTTTGCTCCTGGAGTCCAGTGTTGGAAACTAAGTTTCAGTGTGTGAATGATTGTGAGGTAGTTTCAGTAGGGCTGAAGGAGGAAAACAGTAGCAGCACAGTGATGGTAAATGTCTAATTCTGAGCTTTGTAACCCATGTTTTTCAGCCATTCTGAACTGCCACGAATCAAGAGTGTAGTCATCAGCCCCTCAAAAGCCTTATTGGAATTTTTCAACTATGCTTAATACTTTTTTTTTTTTTTTAATGATTTCTTCACAAACATTGAAGTCCTAAACAGGAAAACCTCATTTCATAAATGTTCATAAAATCATTAAGGTTAAAAGACCTTTAGGATCGTTGAGCCCAGCCCTTACCTTAACACTGCCAGATCCACCACTAAACTAGGTATCCATCAGGTGTCCCTAGGCACCACATATACACATTCTTTGAACTCTTTCAGGGACCCTGAGGTGCTGGCATCCATGGCTTGAACAAGCCATGAACTGCTGTAGAAAATAGGGACAGAAGTGTAGTGAGGAAAGAGTCTCATGTGACTATTAGACTTGTTTTTCCCCCTCGTGGTTTCCTGATCTGTCATGAGTTATCATGTCTCAGCTGTTCAGAGACCCAGGCATGTTATGTAAACAACATGGTGCAACTACTCTGCTGGGCTCCTAGCCTGGGGAATATCTGAGAAAGTACTAGCAACAGAAACCTTCATAAAGGGTTTCAATGAGTGGTGCCTTACTGCTGTTTCTGAAGAATGAGCACATCATTATTTGTTACGTTCTTTAAGCAAGCTGTGTCAGAGCTGTGATTCTGTGGTTGGCACCACGATGCCTTCATACAGGAGGAAAGCAGTAAGAAACATGAGTTTGGAGTGTGTCACATGAAGAAGGAAGATGCAAGGCAGAGAAGACAAGTATCTCTGAGTGTCACAGGAGTACAAGTTCCTGTTACTAAATCTGAGGAATTCTTCATGCTGATGGGTGGTGTTTGTGCAGGAAGTATTCTCTCTTGATTTGTTGGAAAAGGAGGAAATGGTCACAGAGAGGTACCCTCCCTTATTTTCACAGCTGGGCTGTGTCTTAAACACAAAGCAGGATGGAAATGTGGAGTTGCATTTACTTCTTTTCTAAAACCTAGTACTGTGGCAAGGGCAGTGCTGGGATTTAGGTTTGGATTTTGGAGAAACTGTGGCCTCCAGCTATGTCTAGCTTCCCTAATAACAGGAAGTGTTGCATTGACTGTAATTTTCATATATTTCATTCTGTGTATATTTTCTAGGTTAGTGTTTCCCAAGTTAAGGGTTGCAATCCTCTTTACATATGAAAGCATTCAAAGAGCATTTCAAAGCGTTAAGTGTGGTAAAAGTTGGTAGTAGCTGGGTTCCATGAGGGCAGAATGACTGCAGCCTCTAATTCCTGTATGCAGGGTCTCTCAATAGCCAAGGAGCAGCCAGCTGTCTTGCAACAAATCTGAGAAATGAAGGAACATGCTTGAAATCAGTAATTGGAGCAGTTTCTCACCTTTCCACCTTGGAGGAAGTAGGCTCTTTTCAATTCAGAAGGCTACATAGTCAAAAATGAGTTAGCATTTCTCAGCATTTCTCAGATTGTTTCCTAGGGTTTATTTTTTATATATATATGTATGGTTGCCAATATAATATATATATGTGTGTGTTTGTTTTTTCAGGAGTCACATGCAACTGGAAAGAGGCCAGACAATACAAGAGATCTGATTGAGGAGGGAGAACTACTTCTAACTCTGAACATCTTTTATCCTGTTATATTTCAAAAGGTTGGTATGAAATTCTCTGGGTTGTATTCTGATGTTTTTTCCTGTTCAGGGAATATCTTGCTCTCCCAAGCAGTTAAAATCAGTGAGTCTGCTGAAGACATGTGGTAAACTCTTCAACTCTGGTAATTTCTTAAGGCTCTTTCAAAATCTGGCTTTCATTCTGTTAGTGGTTTACGTAACAAAACCTTTACAATAGTCGCGCAGCAGCTAATTTATTTTTCGGAAAGATCGAACCCTGAAACTAAATACATGGAAAGTAAAGTAGTCTTTCTGGATTTGGGATGAGTGAGCTCAGACTTTCTGTCTTTACTGCACTTTCTGATGGAGAATGTAACTTTTGAGTTTCTGTATAAAACTATTAAGTGTCAGTCTTAGGAGAGGCTATGGCAAGATGCTGTTCAGAGAAGTGATGTGCCAGATGCTGCCAGTACTGATCTTAAGCTGTCAAATGATGAGCAGTGCTGATGCTGACAAGTTATAATTTTTCTGAAGTTTGTATACTGTGTTCTTTGTAGCATAAAGATCACAAACCCTACCAAACAGTCCTTGTACTGGGCAGCCAGAATCTCACTGAGCTGAGAGACTCAATTTCCTGCGTCAGTGACCTCCAGATAGGTGGTGAGTTCAGCAGTCAGCCAGATCAAGCACCAGAGCACATCAGCAAGGTAAAACTTTCTATGTGGATCTCTCTGTATGTATAGGAGTCTTGAAAACATTGAGAGGGAGGCAGAGTTTTGTTTTGTTGTTTTCTCTTCAACACTAAATTCAGCCGCGTTGTTTCTGCCTGTTGGTTGCACTGCAAGTAAATACTTCATAGTGGCATTACCAAGATGATCTGTTTTGTGCAATATCAAGAGAAACATCATCATTGCTACTGCTAGGTAATAAAAACACAAGCAGTGAGTTTTGCATAGATACATTCCTGTGGACTGATTTTGAGCTGTATTCTGAAACACCAGAGGTAATAGCTTAGTCCCACTAATAATAGTAAGCAAGACCATCCCACTATGCTTTGTTGTTCGCAATTGGATGCCGATCAAATGTAGGGATGAAGATTATTCTCTTCCAGAGTTTCTGCGTGTTCTCTGGATGTGAGCAAAACAAGTTATCTAGTTGAACATACTGAAATTGAATCACTTTGATCATACATTGTATGACATATAATATATGTCATATCATAGAATGGTTGAGGTTGAAAGGGACTTGTGGAGGGCAGCTGGTCTACTCCCTCTGCTCAAGCAAGGCCTTCTACAGCCAGTTGTCCATGACCATGTCCCGACATTTTTTGTGTATCTTCAAGAATGGAGATTACACAACTTCCGTGGACAACCACTGTGTCAGTGTCAGTAAAGAAGTGTTTCTTGAGGTTCATAGGTGTTGCGGGGGTTGTCCGCCTGGAGTGGTCCCTCTCCGGTGACCCGGCTACCCTGTTCCCCGCTGACACCGGGGCAGGTACGGCTTGGTCTGCAGGGCAGACACCACTGATCCTGTGGGATCTTTTCCTGTCCCGCGGATCCACCCTCGAGCAATGCACTCTGGCAGGTTGGCGACGAAGCAAGGAGACAAAGGGGGACTCTGTGAGGGGATATCCGACCAAGTGTATTAGAGGCCTGGCTTGACCTCCTCACCCCGGATGGTCTGCCTCATCGGAGCCCCGAACAAAGCATGAACAGTAACTTTTATTTGGGGGAGGGACAAGGGGCAGGAGGTGAGGGAGACCCAATGGGAAGGATCCAGGGAGTGGTCTGAGGGGTGAGGGGCATCCCTGGGATCCAGTTCCCTGGAGGGGGTAGGGGATTCCCCGAGATCCAGCCAATCACTCGACGCTCAGCCGAGAGCTTTCTGGAAGCCAGGCTGGGCCCCGAGATGACAGGCATGTTTCCGGGGAGGGGAGAAAGTAAGGGATACATTACAGGGGCGGAGCAAACCGGGTAGAGACTATTCGGGAAGAAGGGAAAGGGGTACGTAGGTTAAACCAACTGGGTAAAACTGAACATGAAATACAGAACATAAACATAAAACACCACTACACATAGGGAACTACGTGTGCTTCACGATCCTCGCGGTCCTCAAAGCCGTGACGTGAGGTCCGCTGGAGCAAGGACCACCGCGCTGGGCGCCACAATGTCGCGGGGATTGTCCGCCTGGAGCGGTCCCTCTCCGGTGACCCGGCTTCCCTGTTCCCCGCCAAGCTTGTTGACTCTGATCTTGTCACTCAGGACTGCTAAAATGAGCCTGCCTCCATCCTCTTTGCAACCTCCTTAGAGGAATTGTGTATGTTCATAAGATTCCCCTACCTGAGCTTTCTCTTCAGGGTTCAAACTCACAGCTCTCTCAGCCACTCCTGTTAGGAGAGATGCTGCTGTCCCTTCATCTTCATGGCCTTCTCTGACTCTTTCTCTAGTATGTCCATGTCTCTCTTACACTGAGCAGCCAAGAACTGAAGACAGGCGTTTAGGTATGGCCTCACTAGTGCTGAGGAGATCTGAAGGATCGCCTCCCTTGACCTGCTGGTGTTATTTTATCTGATGCAGCACAGGATCCCATCTGCTCCACTGGCTGTCTTTTCAGCAATGACACGTTGTTGGCTCATGTTCAGTTTGGGATCTACCAGGATCCTAGGCTATTTGCCTAGCTGCTCCCCAGCTCAGTGGCCCTCAGCATACAGTGGAGCATCAGCTTGTTTGTCCCCTTGCACTTTTCCGTGCTCAGCATCCCCAAGTTCTTGTTGGCCCATTTCTCTGGGCTGTTAAGATCCCTCTGGCTGGCAGCAGGATCATCTGGTGTATCTGCCACTCCTTCCAGTTTTGTGTCAGCAGCAGAGAAGGTAACAGTAACAGACAGAAATGAATCAAAGAGTCTGAATGTAAACCACGTTCCTACCACTGTGTCTTCATGCAGGTCATCTGAGAAGTCCTGTCTTTGGTCCCGGTGTTTGCTTTTTCTGTGTTTTGACAGCCTAGAGTTAATAGCTGAAGGAGACCTCTGGGCACAAATGAGTATCCCCAGACTGGTCTGGTGATGGAGAATGCTTGGTTGTCCATGGTTTTCCTATTTAGAGTAAAGAGGGAAAATCGTTATTGAGTCCTTGAAGAGTGGCTGAGGGACAAAAGGAGGCTCAAGGGAGACATTATCACTTTCTACAACTATCTGAAAGGAGGATGAGGAGGGTGTAGCCAGGTAGGGGGTCAGTTCTCCTGTGTAACAAGAGACAGGATGAGAGGAAATGGCCTTCAAAATGCACCAAAGAAGGTTTAGACTGCATATTAGGAAACGTTTCTTTGCTGCAAGGTTCTCAGGTGGGAAATAGGGAATAAATAGGGAATAAATCTCCTTTTTTTTGCTTTTCTTCTGCATGCAGCCTTTGCATTTTCTCATTAAACTGCCTTTATCTGAATCCACAAGCTTGCCTGTCTTATTTTGTTTCCCCAGTCCTGTTAAGAAAGAGGAGTGAGAGAGCAGCTGGGTAGGTACGTGGTAGCCACCCAAAGTAGACACACTGCATTTTGCTAATTTTTTAAAATACTATTCTTTTTTAAAGTCAGTGCCTTGCGATAAATGAATTTGTGCAGTGATGCCTATGTTCTTTTTCTATATTTTTGTAGAAGTCCATAACTGCTATGATGAGGACAGAAATAAAAGCATTAAAGTAACCTGTAATAGCATGAGAACAATATCAGCAGAGTAGCTGCATAGTTGGCAATCATATGAGCCTAGTCGTCACATCAGTATCTACAATCAGAGCAGAACTTTTCTTAGACACCTGTAGAATGAGGTCTCTTAGTATAATTTAGATACCTAAAATGCTTACATTTTTGACATGTTCTTGTTTAAGGTGTTTATTCTCTCGTAAGGCTAATGGAGACTTCCCTCTCTGTCTCTCAGGATCTCTACAAATCTGCCTTTTTCTATTTTGAAGGCATCTTCTATAATGATAAAAGATACCCAGAGTGCAGAGATCTGAGCAGGTACAGTATTTGTAGATGTTGACTGAGGAAAACCATAAGGAACATAAAATTTGTTTCATTTTGTTTATGACTTGTGGTGTTACAGGTACTGGAATGTCTAGAGTATTAAGCTGGAATGAACTTCTGCTGTTTTTTCATGATGAATTGGTTTTTACAGAGAAGTTTAACTTTAGTTGCTCTACTTATTCCTTCAATTTGCTTCCCTTTTGAAAAGAATATGAATCCATTTTTGAACCTGCAAATCCTATTTTGCTCTGTTGAGATGGGATTTCTGTGTAAAGTGGCAGGTGTCATTTTGTTCTGGGTTTTTAAGTACCTTCCCTACTTGTGATGGCAATCAAAAGACTTGCCTGTGAGGTAGAAGGTGGGTCAGAAAGACAACAAGCTCAGCTGAGTGGCAGTGGTCGTCCTGCTCAGTCTTGAAAATATGCTGAATGCCTTCATTGTAAAGTCAACATGGGATCTGTGTGACTGATCAGAAGAGAAATCTGAATTTAAGGAATTGTGGTCTTGCTGATACTCTAGTGAGATTTAGGAGATCAAAATGTTTAAAATGGCTGATGTGAAAGAGCTGACTGTTGGACCCTGTTGTTTTGCCAGACTTTGTATGTGACTTCAGGGAAATTAATATTTTACTACCTGTCTTTCTGTCTGTGAACAACAATGGTCTACACAGAAGGGCTTGTCATAGCGTACACAGCTTGTAGAGTTAGATGCCTTGTGTGTAGGAGTGTGCTGAAAAACCAAAAAGAAATTTACAGTGGCCAGTGCCCTTCCAGTGCTAAATTTTGGAAATGTAACTGCACTTGTCAGCTTTATGTTTCTGCTTGACAAAAACAGAATTTAAAAAGTGCTTTTCAATACTTTAAAATGAAGTAATTGACCAAGGGGGCAAAATGAGCTGCTAGTAACTTGAATTATTGGTCTACTTAAGGAGAACTGTGCTGCGAACAGTCTGACCTGGATGGGTGCCATCAGGAGCATACACTTGACTAAAACTCCTCAGAGGGCTGCCTGGTGAGGACTGAAAGGCAGATGTTCCACAAGTTCTATAGTGTTGTAGTATTGCTGCGAAATCACCTTAAATTGTTGCGAGCTGTTTTGATTTTCATCATTTAACTGTGTCTCAGTAAAGAGTTTTGCATGTCCCCAAAGCATCTTTTTCTCTGCATTCACAGTTCATAGCTTTGCTATGCTGATGGCCTTTCTATTTTCAGAACAATTATAGAGTGGTCAGAATCTCATGACAGAGGCTATGAAAATCTTCAGTCTGTTAAGATGGAGGACTATGTATTTAATGATTTATCCCTCAAAATTGGCTTTCCATACCTTTACTGCCACCAAGGGGACTGTGAACACATCATTATTATCACAGATATAAGGTAAGTTACTATTCTTTGGGAGTCCTTAGGCAAGTGAAAGTAAGCCTTCTCTGGACAAACTTCAGACATTAAATGCTGAGTGTTTGTAAGACTAACTTACTGCTTTAAGAATATTCTGCTGCCTTCTGCAGAGCTTAAATTTTTCTTCCATATACATGGGGGTATCTCTGAAGGAAGGAGAATAATCTTCCTTGCTTTTTTCTTTTTAGTTTGCATGCAAAGACTGCTTTGTAATTAGTGTGCTATGACTGCTGTATAACAGGAATGGCAACCACAGTGTCATGATCTGTCTATGTAGAGCCAATGTGTGGCAGATTTACATATTGATTCCAGAGCACCTGGGAGCAGAATGTTGTAGGCTGTGGCTGGACTCAACTGGACTACTAGTTTGAATTTGAAGCTAAGGGGCAGGAACTGAAAAGAGAATAAAGGAATGAAAATAGTGGGCTGAGATGGATAAGCCTGGAAGAGAAGAAGGTGATAGTGGCCATGAGGTGGCAACCACATTAACTGTAGAGCTATTGTGTAGACTTTGCTCAGTTCCTAACTACAGAGAGCACTCCTGTGGTTGTCTGTAGTGGGTGACAGGTCATTTTCTGTTCCCAGGAACCTGATGTATCAGAGTATTGATAATGCATGGTGCTTTCCAAAAGGAACATAACCCAGACAAAAGCACAGATGTTGCACATAGATGATTTGAAGATTCACCTGACAATGCCTTGTTAGGAGATAAATTCCTCTATATAGGAGATAAAAGCTTTAAAAGGACCACAGAAAGGAAATGATCTGAAGACTTCTGAGTTACTGCACTGTCCTGTTTTAGTACAAATTTGGGAGGAAACATCCAAAGGGGTCCCTCTAGAAAGCAAATTCAAGCGGCCCCNTCAGGACACTGCACAAAGATGGTGCAACTGGCAGTCTGTCTCCAGATCCTCATCTGTTTTAAGAAGTGTTAAGCAGAAGTCTAGTCATAGTTTTCACAGGAATTTAAACCATACTTTTTCTTCAATGTCCATGCTTATGTTCAAACAAATTTCAGTATGATAGCATCTTTCTTGTGTTGTATTTATTTTTTTCCCTCAAGGCTTATTCATCATGATGACTGTCTGGACAGGAATCTATATCCTTTGCTAGTCAAGAAACATTGGCTATGTACAAGAAAATGCTTTGTGTGCAAGATGTATACAGCAAGGTATGCTACATTCTTGATGCTATTGTTGTCTTAATTAAGTCTTTCTAGGTACTGCTACTAACTTTTAAAAAATAGTTAAAAATCAAAGCTCTGTATATGTTTCATAATAATAGTAATATTAATCTTCACTCTTCAAGCAGTTGACCTCTCTCTGACCAGGAAAAGGTTTCCTGCAGGTAGTGTTCATTTGGAATTGATTCAGAAGTTTCAAAAGAACTAAATTACTAAGAGATTAATTATTTGGCTCATATTCTTTTGCATATCCAGAGCTTGGCTATCTTATCAATTACTTTTGAAAATCCTGCTTTTGGGGGAAAATACTGCCCTTGCCTCCTTTGCAAGGAATGTATGTCAAATTCAGAAATCATACAGCGCTTTTGTTTAATCTAGCATCTACGCAGGTATAGATCTGTCCAACTCTAGTATAATAAAATCTAGAAATTTTTAAAAGGCATTTAACTTTCCCCACAGGAAGCTCCTAACTTCTGCCTGAAAACCGTGTGCTCTGTTCTTGAAGGAACTCTTTGTGATTTTCTGCACTTAAAAGAGCAGAATATGAATTTGGTGCTCTTTATATACCTTAGTGATGTTAATTTAGGTACGAGACAGACTTTCAATTAACAGTAGAAATTCCTCTAAAGACTAGGCTAGACTCCCTGATTTTATAGATCTGAATGATTTATTTGCAAAAACACTGGTTGCCTTTTTTTCTCTCAGGACAGTTTATGATCTCAGCCTCTGTTTGACACAACAACTGTATCTTTGTTGTCTTGCTTGTTTGGCCTTAGACTTCCTGGAATCAGGCAAAAAGCCAATTCCCCTTGAGATGGGAGTCCACCCTAGTGCTCCTAGCAGAGCCCTGAGGATGCCTTCACAGGGGCCTATAATCTGTGAGGCATTTGGCCATAAGGGGAGGTGGAGCCAAAGGGTCAATATAGGGGAAAGATGGGATGGGGAGGGCATTACCAGAGGTGATGTAAATGCATTAAATAAAAACCAGGATTAAGCACTAAGCTTAAGTGGGGACATGCTAAACCATGGACAGCAGAGCTGCTTTGGCTGGCTGTCCAGTGTGTTCTAATCTGTGCAGATAGCATCTGTAATCACTAGAGGCCTTCAGCTGTCATGGCCTCTTGAGTGCTATTATAAATTAATTACTCAGTGACATG
>VYZR01091554.1:2276-13212 GCA_013400675.1 Oxylabes madagascariensis
TCTCTGACAGTAGTCTTTATTTCTAAGGAGATTGACAACTGGGTGAAAAAACCAGTGTTTTCTTAAACTGATACTTAACAGGAGATCTTTGAATAATGAGGAAATACCATCAGCCAGGAGGAAACTAAATTATGTAAAGCAGACATAAGCAGCTCTCCTCTGTCCATCAGCAGTCTTTAGCTGCNTAATTTATAGAAACTGAAGGCTGTGAGGAATCCTTCCCTTTAAACTACGCAGGTTCTGCAAGAGAGTTTCTGCCTTCCCAGTTAGAGGTTGAGCCCAATTCACCCTCATGCAGTGAAGGAAGCTACCAGCCTGTCAATACAGCAGTAAGAAGTTGTTTAAAACATTCCCACTTCTTTCTTGAAGTCCTTCACGAAGGATACTGAAAGTACACTCCTCTGCATTTCTCCATGCTAAGTTTTTTAAATTATTCTAGGTAACTTTACAAAGTCTCAGGGTTTATTTTAATGCCTCTCAATTTTTCTTCCAATCCAAAGAACACGACCTTAGTGTGTCTTGAGGCAGCAGCTGCATACTGAAAATGGGAGAGATTTGGCAGCAGAAAAAAATGACACAGGTGCCACTCTACCACTTCATTATGAGAACACCTGAATCTAATTCATTTTTAACAGGCCCATGGCACCCTACTTCCCCTCAACAGCAGGTTACTGTGCAATTAGAAAATTTGTGGTGACACAAATTGTGTCAACAGAGACACTAAATTCCTGAAGAAACTGATTTAAACTTCTGGGAGAACTCTTCCATCACCTCCATTAGTTTCTCTTCATCCTCTGGTGGACTGTGGGTGTATGCTAGGGGTAAGTGTGTAGGGACTGGTTGCCTGTCTGGAAGAAGAAAAAAAAAAATAACCTTATCGGTACATTTAACTCTCTTATAGCAGAAATGAGGTTTTTGTGATGCACTCTGTACTGCCCAAACATACCTCATGGTCTCGAAGCCAGGAAACTTAACCTTCTAGGTACCTGTAGATAATGCTAGTTAAGCGTATCTTCTAAACCAAAAATTAAACCAATCTGATTTGTATTTTGGAGCTAGAGTGGATTTTCTGCAGCACGACATGACCTAGACTGTGGAGCAAGCCCCCAAGTGCAGCTGGGAACAGTTCAGGAAAAGGAAGGCCTCCTTGTGGAGTTATGCCTGTCACTAGTGCAACACCTGCAAGCAAAGAGCAATAGCTGGCATTTGTTGCTGCAGGCAGAGGATGCTTTTGCACTTGAAACAACGTTTTTCCTCGCCTCCTGGATAACATTTCTAGGACTGTACAAACCCCAACTGGGACTTTGTAGTTGATTATTTTCAATCTTAAAATGCTTACTTTCATCTTTAGAAAACATGGTTAAATTCTAAATGGAAAAGAACTTGGGCTAATTGATCATTTGCCATAAGTGACCAACCAAGTTTGCTCAGTTTGAAGCTTTGCTTGGTTTTCCAAATCTCATGGCTGCCACTCACTCTGTAAATACAGCTGTTACCACCATCCACTCTAAGGGATTTTCTGATACATGGTATCTAGAGCCCTTATGACAATGCTGTCAGGTGTCCGTGGAGCAACAGTCAGAGCACCGGTACAGCACTGTTAAGTCTATTCAGCGAGCCCAACTCCTGCAGCAGCCAGCTGAGACAAAAAGAACAAGCTGTTCTGGGCAACCCTGGGCAGCAGATTTCCCTGAAAACCTGTCAGGCTGCCATTGGGCTTCCCAGGAGAGCAGAGATATTTGCTCTTTAAGAACAAATGTTTACCTGACTGCACACAGCACATAACATCTGCTCACGGAAAACTGAGGAGAGAGAAACATGCAGAGGAACATTCCCTTCTCCATCACTGATTATGAACCGCTTCCCACCGAGCCAGAGTGCTTCCAGTAGCCTGTGCTAAAGTTTGGGAACTAGGTACGAAAGCCAAGTTCAGCATCACAGAGAAGTGCTTCTAGTCTTTGGAAAGCAGGTCTCTAACTGTTGAACATTTTTTATGTATTTTAGCAGATGCAGAGAATTCTGGTAGTACTAGTCATGTTCTCACTTCCCTTTATTATTTTCTCAGGAGAAAAAAAAAAAAACAAGCTGGCTTTGGTTTGCTCTCAGAGGGAACAGTAAAAGAGAATGCAGAAAATGGAGGGAAACTGAGACTGAGACTGATTTAGGAAATGGCTGCCTAGGACCAGAAGTGTGGAGTTAGTGGCAAAGTGCTCCTGGCACCCCAAACCCTTCACTGAAAGGGCCTGAGGAGTGCCCATGCTAAGCTGTGGCTTCCGAAAGGCTGCAGGAGCAAGAAATAACTGACTTCACCACTATTTTATCAGCACAAGACACAGACTCAGAACTTCTCTTGCAGCTTTAAGAGCAGTCATACCAGGACCAAAGCTCTCAAAAGCAGCTTTAGCTAAAGAGCCAGGGCATGTTCCCTGCTTACCAAAGCTGGGAGTAGACAAAGGCCAAAGGGAAGAGCCTGGTGGAACTATCAAGAAACAGAACAACTGAGCAGAAGCATTAGGACCAGAAGAAAGTGACTGAACTTTGAAGAGAAAGGCAAAGCCTAATTCTACAAAGGCTGACCAGCTGGGATGTGGGGTTTCCACGTGCACCACACAGTGACACAAAAAATGTCCATTTAAGTATCTGTCAGCCAACCCTGTGTGACTGTGACACAGAAGGGACAAAGTCAACCCAAATGCAGAAGAGTCTGAGCTTCCTGCATTCTGTATAGAAATTCAGTGAGTTAGGATTTGAGTGCCACATCCAACAGAAGCACTGTGCTTCTCTAAGAAATTACCCTGAGTTTTCTCTTTCTGGATTGACCTGCATCACCACTGAGGCATCCCTGCTTCCAGGTGCTCCTACAAAGATGCCTGTCATTTGCTTGGGAGAAAAGAAAGGCTCTGCCCTACTTTTCCATTTCCTAAGTTCACACTGCCAAAAATGCCACTGTGCTCAAGTCTTTGCCCAGTGTCAGAGAAAGGGGGAATTGGCAGTTTCATCTAGCATGGAACAGTAGGAAGAAGAACCTGTCAAAGCAGAGCCAACTCCCAGTGCTCTGTGAGAAAGATGCTCATTTCCTAGCATCATAGAAAATGCTGTTTGACTGCTGTGATTCACCTTCCCTTGGCACAGTCCTACATGCAGCCATTTTCATTACAAAAATCCCCAACCCTCCCTAAAGAAATGCTTTGAAGTCTCTATTAGGTACTTTAGAGGACAAAAGCAGAAATACAACGATTTAACACGATGTTCACTCGAACATTTAGACTTGAAACAACTTTGAGGAATGCTGTATCCTTTACACAAGCTGCCTGGTGCAGCCTTCATCCCCCTTCCAGGCCAGACAGGGATCCTAAGCTCAGGCAGGCTGGGGATCTCCAGTCTGTGTAGTGTGAGACACTGCTCCTTACCCTGGAAGAACAAGCCACTGGGCAGCTTTGTTGCTTCAGCTGACACGGCCAACCACAGGACGGTGTCGGCTCCCTGGGCCTCTGTGCGCAGCGAGTTCTTCATCCTCTCGTAGAAATCGGGCATGGACGATCTCACAGCTGGAAAGGATAACAATGGAATGGTGGCCTGCCATGCAAGGCTTTTTTGATTAAAAAAAAACCCAAACAAACAAAAAAAACCCAGCTTCAAATTGCCATTTTGTGTGTAGGAAGGAGAGGAGGCATCTCTGGAGCTTATGGAAGAAAATGAGTATTTCCCCCTATCTGGGAGTAGGATGGCTTGGAGGAGAATAGCACTAAGGTGTCAGATGATCCTCCGCTTGTTTGTTTGGGTCAAATTACAGAGACAAAACTGACATCAGGATCTGTAAGAGGTTCCTTTGCCAATTCCATTCTAAACCGTAAAGACGACAAACAAGGGGGAAACGGAAATTCCAAAAAACAGTATTCTAATGGGATTTTTAGCTCCTATTTTCTCACCAGTTGTAGGAAACCAGTTGCAGCACTGTATTTAAAAACTGCTTACTTCCTGTCTAAGCTCTGGCTTCATATTATTTTGTCCAACAGATGATGACTGTGGGCCCATCCACTGTAGATTTTTATTTCTGGGGGTTGGAGAGTCTTTGAACTTTAAGGTGGGATAACTTTATGGTTCAACAAGTTTGAAATCCACAAAGGATGTGCAAAAATAAATGCATTTTAAAGAAAAAGAAATACCAGGATATTTAGTTGGAAAGGGCTATTTTCAAGCATAAGTAGACAGGGTAAATGCTCCTGTTGTCCGAAGCAAATTTTGGAAACTGCATCCCTATAAAGGACCTAGAGATGTAACTCCTATTCTGCATCCCAAGCTTGGGCACTGGGGGCTGGAAACATTGGGGAATGCAACATGCACAGTGCATGACTGATGCTGGCCCACCTGCTCAGGCACAGTTACTGAAGAACAGTTGCAGCTCAGACAAAGGGCTGAATGGCCAAACTGCTTCCCAACAGCAGTAAATGTTTAGAGGAAGAGTAGAAAGCTTGCACAGTGGTGCATTCTCTTACACGCCCTCACAAATTCCCAGTGTCTGCATATTGGTACCTACAGAGGCAGAAGCTCCATCTGTGTGTTTAACAGTTCCACTACAAATGTAACTTAAAGGTTACCTTAAAGAACTGTCTCTCTGTGCATTTGTGCAGGGCTGGAAACATTCACTGCCCATTATTATTCTCTAGATATACACAGCTAGCAGACACTGTGCAGAATAGAGCCATCAAGGGGATATAAAACTACTTCAAGCACCAGTTTGGAGAAAAGAAATTACTGTACCTGTTGGAAAAATATACTAGGAGGTTTCATTTCTCTTTGCTTTTAGACTAATGCTGAAAAGAAAAAATTATTGTCAGAGTGAAGCAGATGTTACCTGGAGTGTCTGCCCAGCCAGGGTGCATCACGGAGAAATGGATGTTTCTGTGAGCCTTTGCCCACTGTTCTGTCAGGACAACTTGCTGTCTCTAGGATAGAGCAGTAAGAGCCACGCTAGCACCAAGTTCAACAGCCTGTCCACCAAATTAGTTCCCAGGGAAATAAACTACATCAACTGTGCCATAAAGACCACAGCATTTATGTACAGCAGAAATATACCCTTGCTCATCCTGACTGGATTTATTGGATAATTTCAACAGAGACTTCCACAGTCACTGCCATCCATACCCGGGCCACAAATTTACTTTTAAAGCAGCTGCACTGCTTTTACTGACCACATCTACTTGCTGCAGACTGTGGGCAAGAACTAAGCAGGCAGACAGGGCTCATCAACTAAAGACAGCGTTCCCCCTAGGGACTTCTCTCATATCAAATGGAAGTCTAACTATGCCCTCCTCCATGCAAGATGCATGCACTCCTAAGGGCATGCCATCATACTCCTGAAGATTATTGCCTGTGCATCTGCTTATGGGTTGGATGCAATGGGAAAGCAACAGTGACCAACAGGCTTTTTGCAAAGCAGATGGTATGAGCTGCCTAGCAAAGACAGGCTGGGCTTTGTTTTCAATCCCATGGACTGTACCTTGTTCTGTGCATACACCATAGTTCCATCAAATGGCCCATTTTCCCACTGCAAGTCAGATATGTTTAATTTTTGAACTAGCATGCCCCCAGAAGAGACAGTTATCTGTAATGAAATGAATGAAAAATAAATTAATGAAAAGCAAATGAATGAAAAGCAAAACCAGGAGCGAACTCCCCACTTTTGAGATGCACTCATGCAGGCAATGTAGTCTTCGGGCCATAGTTGGAAGTCCCTATGGAGCAGGATTCCTCTGCATACTCTTTGCATTATGCTCATGCTCATGAGTAGAGCATACCTGGAGATGAGGTGGAAGATACATTAAGTTTTTAAGAAGTGATTTTCATTCAAAGTGATGTTGATTCATCTCAGGAATGTTCTGCTTCTTCCTTTTGAAAAGTAATGGGGAGAAAGAAAATAGCAGAATAGCAGTATTTGCAGTTTGTATGTTTAGCATTTACCAAAGCTAATTAGAAGCCATACAAAATTTGGGAAATTTCATTTTTAAAAATGTACCTGCTGTCTTATTTTGCACCAAGATCTGTAAAGTTCTTCTAAGCCTATACTCCTGTTGTATGTATTTTGCACTCTGCTGCAGGAGCTAATTGCCCTAGGGAATCTAAGAGGGTAAGTTCCCAAATGAAGTGTTTTACTCTCATTTCCAATGAAGGGTTGAGAGAAGCAGGCAGGAGTTTTGCCTTAGAGGAGGAGGTTGTTAGCAAAATCCAAGAGGATTTTAGAGATCCTTACAGCATTATAAGTAATCCTGCATTGCTAACACAGTTAGACAACTGCTGTCACAAGCCAGAAGGTAAAAATAGTAAAACACCCCTTTTAAACAGCATCACAGACTCACCACTCTGGCATCAGCTGCTTTTTCCAGGAGGGGCACCAGGGCAGTTGTCATGATGTATGTACCTAAAAGACAGACAGGCACCAACATTAACTTTTCCTTTCAAAAAAAGCTTTCTTCTCTCTCCACCCTCCTCAACAACCCAAAACCCAAAGTCTCTTTATCTCTGAAATCTGATCTCAATTTAAAATGATTTTTTGTTGCTGCCTCACCTGCAGTGTGAGAAGTCAACTTGCAGTGGCTCACATTGTCATATACTTAGCAAAAGGAATGTATTATTTTACAGATTTTCATGTTTGTTTTACCTGTAGAGAAAACAGCTCACTAAATTCATCTGTGAGAATCTGAAGGCAAAATAGCTCAGGTATGGAATCCCTTGGGTGGGGGAAGGTGATGCCAGTGAAGAAATGGGGAATGCATTTCCCCTGCAAGTCTAGCATATACACACAGATCTAAGCTGGGTCATGAACAAGAGAAGGAAACTGCACTTCATACTTGCAGTTCTTAGGGCACTGCATATGCAGGTAAGACTTGTCCAGTCTTCCCTTCTCACTATGAAATCACTCAGAGTACACCAACACTTTTTGTTGCACACAAAACCCATCCCTTAAATCCCTAGCATGACCATTATGGAAGATAAGGAATTCTTGGGGGAAAAAATATTAACGTTGCCTGCACAAGGCTGAGCTGAGATTACTTGGGGAAACTTGATTTTGTCCTTCCCTGCTTTTAATCGTGTTTGTTTAGCAAGGGTTTTTACACACCACACAAATATATTCCATTACCATGACCAGCATAGTTTGTTTTTACAAACGCTGTTCAGCTGTCAGTGTATTTGATTCAGACACACAGACACACCTAGTGATGTTTCACATAACCAAGTGCAACACAGAGATTTTTTTTTCTCTTTTCAGATATTGTTTTTCTTTTTGAATGTATTTTTAAAAAACTCCATTTAATTAAAAATGAATCTAGCACCAGTAAGTCTAGTGTTTCTGCATCTACTTCCCTCTCATGTCTTTACAAATGGCTCTAGTTCAACAATTCTATCAGTGATAAACGCATTTTTTTCCTTAGCTACCGAAGCTGTGTTTTTCACTAGGCATGAAGACTTCAGCATGTCTTTATAACCTCTCTTTCACACAGGCAATGAGATTACCCAGTTAAAATACAGCATGTTTACAAATATGGTACCAAAATCAACATGTTATATGCTTGGTGAACAAACTGTTCAGTTCCCTGTCAGTCACAGCAGCCTTCCCTTTCTGTATATAATCAGAAGTACATCCATACACACACAATATATTTAAAACCCTGGCAAATCAAGCAAAGCAAATGCACGGAAGATGACTTAATGCAGCCTGTCTTCAGCAGAAAATGCGAGCAAAGGCAGTTGCCAGCGAATAACGAGCCCGGCTGTGTCCCCTGGTATTGGCGGGGAGACTGAGCGATGACATCACCGGTACAAGAACTCCCGCTGGCTATCAGGGGAGGCTGCCGCGATGTGGGGGAAAAAAATCCAAAAGAAAATCACTTCAGTACAGGCTGAGAGCCTCGTTTTAATGTTGTCTGGCTGTGGATTCTTCAAAAAAGTAACGTCTTGGTTAAGTAAGCTGCATCTCCTAAGGCAGAGCTGCAATGCACCAGCTCTGACGATGCTCCATTTTACTGTCCTGCAGATTAATTTACACTTTTAAGGGGCTTCATGTTGATTTGTTAATTCTAAAGAGCTGCAAAGATGAATGCACTAATGTTGCCTCATTAACAACCGAGTTTTGTTTTGTTGCCAAATAAGAGAAATGTTCAATGCCAAAAATCCTGCTTAGAGCAACTACAGCTTGTCAGAAGTTTATGTACTTATTTAGAACCACAAACTAACTGGAAAGCCCACATCTCCTCTCTTCCTCAAGTTTATTAANAAATCCAAAAGAAAATCACTTCAGTACAGGCTGAGAGCCTCGTTTTAATGTTGTCTGGCTGTGGATTCTTCAAAAAAGTAACATCATGTCTTGGTTAAGTAAGCTGCATCTCCTAAGGCAGAGCTGCAATGCACCAGCTCTGACGATGCTCCATTTTACTGTCCTGCAGATTAATTTACACTTTTAAGGGGGTTCATGTTGATTTGTTAATTCTAAAGAGCTGCAAAGATGAATGCACTAATGTTGCCTCATTAACAACCGAGTTTTGTTTTGTTGCCAAATAAGAGAAATGTTCAATGCCAAAAATCCTGCTTAGAGCAACTACAGCTTGTCAGAAGTTTATGTACTTATTTAGAACCACAAACTAACTGGAAAGCCCACATCTCCTCTCTTCCTCAAGTTTATTAAGAATTCAGTAAATCCCACAAAGCCAGAGCATTCCATCTTTTTGCCCCACAAAACCACTTGCTCATTTGCTTTGAGACAGAGCACAAACAGAGCAGTTTTGATCACAGCTTCCTATTGTAAGCAACAGTATCTGAAAACACAGACACAATGCATCAGGCATTAAGGCAGCAGCATTTAATTTCTCCCACTGCTAAATATTTCACTGACTACTGCCCCCATTTTAAGTGTTTGAACACAAACTCCTCATTCCTTTGACAAACATACTTGGATATTATACATTCTTATTTGCCTGGGCTGGTCTGCCAGGCAAAACAGCCTGGAAAAGAAATTTAGAACGGTAATAGTAGAACAGATCTACTTTATTAACAAGGTTTATTGCTGGTTAGAATACATCATGAACTGAAACCTCCCCATATTTATCAGTGCAAAAGCTGGCCCATAGTTTGATGGTGACATTCAAACAGCCTGGGAGAACGCTCAGCATGGTCACTGCAGGGCCTGGCACAGCTGTGTACCTCACGGCAGGTACTCGGTCCAGCACAGCTGTATCGCAGCAGGCACTAACACAGAAATTAATTTCTGAGTAAAAGGGGAAACAGCAAATGAAGGCATTGCCTGCCACTGTCCTTATGAAAAAAAAAAAAAAAAAAAGGAAATTTTTTTGTTAAAAAAAACTTTGCAAGGAAAACGAAGACTGATTCGGTAGAAGAAACTACATTCATCTCTGCCCCTATGTAAGGAAATCAGAGTAACATCCAAACTTCATGTCCTTTTGCCAATACTTGATTATTAATACCAATGTACCAATATCAGCCTTTCCAAAACGAGCACTTTAGCATTCTAAAGTGCTCTAATTTGCATTTACTTGATGCAAAAAATATTTTGTCTCTCAAAGGAGAAACTTCCTCCCACAGAGCTTAGTTTAAAAAGGTAAAGCATATCAAATGTGGTTGATGCTTAATTATCACTGTGCTCAAACTGTGTACAGTACAGATTGAGGTGTTTTTTTTTTAACGGCTTAACATGAAAGTACATGAAAGGAAAGGCAACCTTCAACAGTGCTGTGCCTTGCACTGAAAGCAGTAATTATTGGGTATCTCCTGAACATACAGCTGGTACTACCAGCATTTAGGACTATGTGACAGGGGCCAGATTTGTGCCTCACCCTTTCATGTCACTGGAAGGTACACTGTCCATATGGCCTGAAAGCTTGTCTCCCACTGGTGTAACGGGGAAAAAAAATCAGTGAAATAAATGGTATACAACATTTCCCTTTGTTGAGAAGCATTGGCTGTGACACAAAGGAGTCCAGCAAGATGAAATTGGGAGTTTGCTCAGAAGCAGCAGGAACGCAGAAGAAGGTGAGCCCAGTCTATTACACCCATATAAAGGATTTCATCTTGCCCTCACTGAACTCTGCCAAGGTGAAGAGTTGACTTGCAAAACCTACTGGACAAGCTACAGCCCTGTTCTGTGTAATGAGGTTTGACACAGTACTTGCTGGCCATGTTTTCTCTAGTTAAAAAGGCTCCTGGGATAGATGTACCATTTATTTTAAAGATAAACAGTCTCTTCACATTAGCTTTCTTTGAAAAAACTTCTGTAGGCTTTATGCCTTGAATCTGATCTCACATAATAGGAAATCACGTATAATACAGAGTAATTAAAACTTTTCTATAAAGCAACACCATGACACGCCCTAAATCAACTTTATCATATGGTAAAGTAGACAGGGTGGGTTGCCAATCTATGCATTAAACATGGCCATTCCAGTAAAAGTAATTAGCAGGGCCTTTCATGAGAATATACTTTATTCATGCACATTAATATTTATGTTTTGTGTTTACTTGAAAACTATAAAAAACAAAACCCACCAAAAATACTGAATCATGCATTCCCTTGTGGCCTGTCTGGTAATTGCTCCACCTGCTCTGCGATCTTTCTCATTTAGTTGAGTAATCTGATATTGTGCTCTAAATAACAATTCAAATTTTTGACTCCATACAGTGAACTCCTCTGAAACCTGGATAAGCACTAATTCAGTGGTTTCACAATCACAGAGTGAAATATTAGTGACATATGTGTAGGAAATGAAGCACTGTTATGGAGATAAACATTTGATCCATATAGTAAGTTGGTTTAAAAAAAAAAACAACAAAAACTACAAAAATCAGCCGGACTGCCTCATAGAATCCTAAATAAAGTTATGCTACCTTTCCCATGACATGATGCAGAAGCTGAGGGGACTCTACGGAA
>VYZR01091554.1:23169-40165 GCA_013400675.1 Oxylabes madagascariensis
TCTCCAAAGATGCAGCTATAAAATTACTGCTTTTCTCTTTTTTTGCAGCACATCTGTGTTAACTGAGAAAGGACAAGAGCAAGCAAATCATGGAGACTCCTGAAAAAAAAAACATTTAGAGACAATTAAGGAGAGAATTGTGGGCCAGACTGTCAATCTACATGACCTGTCAGACAAATACATAGGCTACACACTCCCAAGACAGACACACATGAATAAAGTACACAAACTTACCAACACATTTAATTTATGTTCATTTTGGAATTTTTCAGCAAACTTCCATATTTCCTTGGGATTAGATATATCCACAATATGCAAGAAGATATTCTAAAGGAAAAGAAACTAACTCACAATCAACAGGGAAAGTGAAGAGAAACCCTGTTAAGGGCTGTCTAGATGAAAAGTATTTAAGTAGTATGAAAAAAATACTGTCTCCAGAACACAATTAATACAAGTTAACATGCACAACTGCAAAATTTAACTTTAGTCCTTAAAACATGTTTAGTTATTGATTCAGCTGCTTCTGAGACAAAGATTTTTAATGCCAAAGTTATTAAGAGAGAGTCCTACTTGGATAAATATATGTGACAGACAGGCATAACAGAGAACTAGAAAAATACTGCGAAGCTTGCAAAATTTCAGTTTAAACAATTTAGCAGCTTTTTCTTTGGCTGAACTTTCCAAGAAAATGTTCAAGGTCACAGCATTAGAGAATAATCTAGGCTGGAAGAGACCTCTGGAGGCTGCTTGGCAAACATGGAGATTCACCAGTCTATCTGAGCCCCCGGCATTTGATCACCCTCATGGTGAAAACATTTTTCCTACTGTCTACCCAGAATTTTGTCCCTGTTCCAATCTGCGTCACCTGCCACTTCCTACTGCAGACCTCAAAGCATGGTAGTGCCTTCCCTACACACTCCCATCACATGGCTGTAGAATACAGCAAGACCCATCTCAGCCTTCTCAATACTGAGCAAAATCAGCCTTCTCAGTCACTTCATACATCACACATCTCATATCCCTAGTCACTCTCTGCTGGACTCACTCCAGGACACTGATGACTTCCTCATCCTGGGGAGTCCAAAGCCAGGCACAGCACTCCTGCTGTGGTTTCACAAAGGCTTAATAGAGAGGGAGATGCACTTCCCTCAGCTCCCTGGCTAGACTCATGTTCACACAGCCTGGGGGCATGGTTGGCCTCCCCTGCCCCAGGACACTGCTCACAGAGGGACAACTTGTCACTCCCAGGTCCCTTTCTGCCATCTGCTTTCCAGCCAGCTAGACAAAGACTGCACTTCATTCTGTCACCTGCGCTCTTCAAGATGTCATCAGGTTTTGCCCCCATATTGACTCGTGGGGGATGCCACTAAAAATCATTAACAGATCGGCTCTGTACTGTTGATTGTTACTTTCAAATCCACATGTTCTGGACAGTTTTCCACCCACCTTTTCATCTACCAGTTCAAACCACATCTCTCCAAACTGGCTAAAAGGATATCATGGCAAACCATAAAAAAGGCCTTGTCAAAGTTAAGGAGATCACTGCTCCCCTCTTGTCCACAGGCAATCATCCCACCAAAGGGATCAGGGAGAGAATCAGAAGGGTGACAGATAGAGAACTTGTGGGCTGAGATAAAGACAGATTAATAGGGAAAGCAAAAGCCACACGCAAAAGCAAAAAACCCGAAGCATATGAGCATACCAGCCTGAGAACACCCAATCTTGTCTGATCTCAGAAACTAATCAGGGTTGGGTCTGGTTAGTACTTGGATGGGAAACTGCCTGGGAATACCTGGTGCTTTAGGCTTTTTACAAGGAATTAACTGACTGCCTCCCATGGCAGGCAGGCTTTCAGCCATTCCCAGGAGAGCAAGGTTCCATCACACGTAATAGTTACTTGGGAAGCCACCACCCAAACATCTCCCCATTCCTTTTTCTTTCCCCCAGCTTCATATACTGAACATGATGTCATATGGTGTGAAATATCCCTTTGGTCAGTTAGTCAACCCGTCCTGCCTGTGTCTCCTCATAACCTCCCACGAAACCCCAACTTCTTCTCCAGTGTGGCAGTATAAAAAGTGGAAAAGACCTTGGCTCTATGCAAGCACTGTTCAGCAACTGTAAAAGCATCCCCGTATTATCAACCCTGTGTTCATCACAAAGACCCATACCAGCCACTGTGAAGAAAATTAACCCTACTCCAGCCAAAACCAGTACAATGAGCAGGGGTATACATCCACTCCAACACTCTAGTCATGACAACTATTTCTGTCTAATCACAGTGAGATCACAGCTCTGCAGCCATGCATGGATTCCTGTGTTTCCTATGCTATGTGTACTCATGAAGAGGCATCTGATATGGGCTCCCAAACATGCGGCTTTCTCATGAAAACTGCGAGAGCTTCCTCCATTTTGCTGTCCCCTAGACACATACTCACTGTTCCCATGACTACTACTCTTCTGGGTTTGGTCACTACAAACCAATGAAACCACTTTAAAGCCTCCTCACCAGGCTTAGCAAATCTGCTGGCAAAGACATTCTTGCTCCAATTTGTCACTGCTGCTCAGCAAAGCTCATTTAACAGAGAAGGGCCAAGGGGCCATAAAGGCTAAGGCCAAAGTCACACCAGCTGAACATTCAAGTGCAGACCTACAGGGCATATATGCTCCTACCCAAGCCTTTCCCTTTCACTGTATGGATTTAGGAGACTGCTGCTAGGGCTTCCATGCCCTTGACGCTCTGTAGACATTCTTGATGAACTCCAGGTCACCCCTCACAATGTCATGGGTGCCCATGTGGCTGGGCAACAAGAGGCATTAGGCCAAGGTCCAGATCAGCCTCAGAAGACTCTCTGCAATACTTACATCTTGAGTCTCCAGGGAAGTGACAAACCTCCCAAGTCATCAAGCCAAGACTGCAGACGGCTGCCTGCATCCCCCACAGGAAGGAGCCTTCAGCCATCATCACCCACGACTTCCTCCCACCGTCAACAACTGTTCAGGATCATCTGTCTCCAACAGCTCCCCTGACAGAGCTTGCTCTTCCTCATCTGTTACCATGGCACTATACCTATCCTATAAGTGCACATCTGCAGGCAGAGAAGGAACTGCTTTCTGTTGCCAGCTTCCATTCCTCCCCATCTTAGAAGTCTCTATACACCACTTACTCAAATGCAGCTTCCAGCCACCCCTCCTTCCATGCAATGTGCTCTTCTACTCTCTGTAGAGACCCTGTCAATCTCCTGCTTCTATTCCCTGTGGTTCTGCAGCCTGCTCATCTCCTGCTGTCGCATCACCAGGCAGCTCAGCACCCTGAGGACAGCAGAAACCAACAGATGAAGCCACCATCATGCGCTGCCCCAGGCTCAGGGATAAGTACCAGTCACTCCCTGCAGCCCAACATCTGCCACATTATCCCTCTGGAGCTCTGTCTGGGCTGGTGTCCCACGTGCCAGGCACAGTTGCTCCAGCCAGGGAATTTAAAGCATGCTTTCAGGAGCATCACTGCACTCACTCCAGCTGTCTTGGAGTGCTGGGTGCTTTCTGCATCCCTTTGCATACTAACTGCTGCATTAACTGCTAAACCCTTGTCAGTCACTCCATGTCACAACACTCTTGCAATGTTTTGCAATACTATGGCCAGCAATGTGGACACAATAGAAAGAGGGAAAAAAAAAAAAAAAAAAGGCTTGACATAGAGCAAAATTATCATTTTCTAAACCACTAAAGCTAGGAGTAATTCCTCCCTCCAAAACATCAAAAACCTTTTGCTGTTTGCTACAGACAATTCTTTAGCGTTTTGCAGATTTGCATTCCATATAGTACAAGCACAGTGCCATTTACCAGCATACAAAGGCACATCAACTCCTACTTTTCTCCTAGATAACACTTTGTCTCAGAGACACACCACAGATAGTCTTATGACGTATGCCAGGAAAAGAAGGTTTTAAAATAATTATGCAGAGGATGTGTTCTCTTGCAAAACAACAAATAATCATTAAAGGGCCTCCTCTCTTTCCAAGTTGTTTCTTTAAATACTCATTATACAAGCAAATGAGAAAAGTGAAAAAGCTGAAGAAATGATAAGGCATTTTTCCCTGCCTGTAATTCTGCTTCCCTGAAGATAAAAAGCACATGCCTTTCTCTCTAGCCATTTGGTTTCAGCTCCTTAGCTGAGTTTGGGTCAGAATTTTCTCATTGTAATAATGTGCTCTAGGATGACCCTGCTTGATCAAGGAGATTGGACCAGATGATCGACTGTGGTCCCTTCCAACCATATCCATTTCTGACCAAAAACTTGGCACTGCTCTGCTGGTTCAACCTGGATACCTCTTTAAAACTTTCTACTTTTAAAACTAACACCATTATCTCCTGGTACAGAAGAGGTAAAGTCTTTTGGGCAGATGTTCAGTATTACAAGGGATTTCAGATATTGAAAAATATCTAAATCAACATTTATCTGCTGAAGACTGTCACACTGACTCAGGAAAAGGATGTTCAGGCCTGTTCCCTATAAAAGTCCTCAATGGTAGCAAAGCCATTTTCAAAGTAAACCTAATCTCCGTGACTTGATCTATTTTAACAGATTAGGAGAACTTTCCAGTTCCCAGATCTAGGGGCAGGTGACTGCCAAATAACTCCATTTCAGCACTGCACTCCAGCATGTACTGTGGAAGATGGAAAAAACCTTCTGTGTATACTATAACAGGATCTCCATCCAAATTATCAGGAAGAGCAAGTTCAGTCTGGATATAGCTTGTCAAGTTGCAGATAAAGCATTTTATTATCTCTCTGGATTGCTTCTGAATGAGCACTTATAAAGAAGGATGTTCTTGCGGGCTCCTTATTAAAATGCTCTTCCCAGTGCAGTCACGTGTCCCATAGGGCCTCTTGTACAGCTCATCTAACACTTCACTGCGAGCTGCTCTCACCAAGTGCCCTGTCCCCAGGCTCACAAACAAGTTCTGCGGCGACCTCGCACTCCCTCATGACTACAGAAATTACGGGTCTGCAGCCTACCAAAAAGTGGGAGTGCAGTAATTATGCTGCCTTTAG
Organism: Oxylabes madagascariensis; assembly: GCA_013400675.1. Taxonomy (NCBI): domain Eukaryota; kingdom Metazoa; phylum Chordata; class Aves; order Passeriformes; family Timaliidae; genus Oxylabes; species Oxylabes madagascariensis. The sequence continues at coordinate 28,225 of VYZR01091554.1, forward strand.
AGAAAGACTATTATTTGCCTCAACTTTTTCTTTTCACCGGGTGACAGAAAACAGAACATGAAGGAACCTTCAGAGGTCAAACTCACCTCTCTTCCCAGGCAGCCTGACTGCAGTTGGAGAAGGAGTAACACAGATAATCACCAGTCTTACTACAGCCATGGGATTATACAGCTATAGACAGCTGGAAAGTATTTCTACATAAGGACTGATCTAATTCACCTCCATTAAAGAACTGAAGATGCTCTTAATGCTGGTTGTGTCACACTAGGGAGCTGAAATCAAAGAGCAGAAATGTAGTCAATATGACATCTCTAACCATAAGTCTTCAGAATTTTTGATCCACATTAAAAATTATTACTGGAATCAAAATACTGTGCACAAGAGACAAGTCATTATTTAAAATGAACCAAGTCTCCATTCAAGTGCTGTGTGTTAACCCTGGTAGGTAGTTCAGCCCCATACAACCCTACTTACTCACACACTCCACTCCCAGTGGGAATGGGGAAATAATCACAAGGACAAAACAGGCAAAACTTGCTGGCTGAGATAAAGACATTAATAAGTGAAGCAGAAACGGAGTGTGCAAACTAAGTAAAACAAGGAATTAATTCACTACTTCCCATTGTCAGGCAGCATCTAGCAATCCCCAGGAAAGCAGAACTTCATCCCATGCAACAGTGATTTGGAAAGCCAAACACCATATCTGTGAATGCCCCCTTTTACTCCTTCTTCCTCCCAGCTTCTACTGCTGGGCAAGATGTCATATGGTCTGCGGTGTCCCTTTGGTCAGCTGAGCTGTCCCAGTGTGACCTTTCCCATCTTTTTGTGCACCCCAGCCTGCTCACTTGGTGGGGCGGTGCAAGAATGAGAACAGGCTTTGATACTGTGTGAGCACTGTTCAGCAGTAACTAAAACGTGGGTTGTCAACACTGGTTTGGTCACAAATCCAAAGCATTGCACCAGTGGAACTGCTAGAAAGGAAATTAACTCTATCCCAGCCAAAACCAGGGCACCAAGATAGAAAGATAATGACTAGTGAACTTCTCCATAAGCACACCCTCCAGAACAATTAACAAAAGCAACAGTGACAGATACAGGGGTGTACTGTAGAGTGATATACACAGAAACAAAAAGAATGCCTAACAGAGGGAAGGAGGGAAGGAAGAGGCATTACAAGAAAAGGAGATGAAAAGGCATGTAGAGCACAGAATTACGACCAAACACAGGACTTCACAGAGCAGCCAACCTAAGCCAATCAAGAGCATGTTATTCAGACACACGAAACCTTCAGCTCCAATGCTGTAGACTCATAAATGTTGTTGCAAGAGTGTTGCAATGCATTAACTTTTAAAGGCCTCAGCCACATAGTTAGGAATAGTAAGTAGCACATCAAAAAGCAAATCAACAACAAACATTACACAAAACAGCATGCTGCTGATGATGTTACCAATCACAGAATACACCACCTAATGAAGTTAGATGATTCAAATGGTTTGAAGTTAATCACTTCAAATCATTTCAATTATAAACTGCTAGATGTTTCCATGTCTCCATGAAAATACTACTGAAAACACAACAGTGAGATGTTGAAGAGCATTTCAAAGCCTCTAGGGTCTTTAGTATTAACAACCTTTCTAAGAGTAAACAAAAGACTAAAAACCAACTCACCTGATTGCCCGTTTCTGTCACTATTTCCTCCTTGGCAACTTCAGCCCTTTCCTTATTTCGGCAAACCAGATGAACCGTGCCACCTGGTGGATTGCAACAAGAAAAGCATTTGATAATTAATTATCATAATAATTAACTGTATTTTGGGGAGACATCAGCATTTTAATTAGGTGAGATACTGGATATAAGAAAAAAGCTGGAATAGTTCTGCTTGGCTCTGGTTCCTGTGAAGCCAGGCAAGGACATCACACAAGGCTACAGGTACAGAAAAGGCCACTGCACCCTAAGTACTGTGCTCAAACCGTTTCTGTCAAGTCTGCACATCATATTTAGCAGGTGAAATACCAGAGCTAAACGGGAAATTGAAGCTAAGGCATCTGTATCATAGATGGTCTTTTTGACATATGCCTTAGGAAGTTCAGTAAAGGGCTTAAACTACACAAGTGACTAGAATTGCTCTGTGAAAAGGAAATAAAAGTGCCAGATATCAGAATTCTCAGCAGTGGGAGACATAACAAGGACTATGGCCTCAATTGCAGCTGGGGAGGCTCAGGTCATCTGAATTATTTTTCATCAGAAAAATAATTTTCAGTAGTTTTCTTCTCAATAGATCAGGCTGTCCTAGGTTACAGTGTAAAATTGTGCCCAAAGTATGTATTCTATCAGCATGAGCCGTTAGAGCCAGGGTGGGGCAGTGTTTTCCTTATCTTCTGTTAACGAGCCTAACAATGCCTTGCCACATGACTCACAGATAACTCCCTCCGGGAGTTATCTCTGTTTAATGGGCCATCAAGGACCCACTGCATGACTCATAGAATGAGATCATCCCATTGTGAGATGCTCCGCCCAGAGGGAGGAGCCAAGCATTCCCACCTGGATAAATCCAGGGTTTGGGACAGCACAAGCAGCTTTTAACCCCTGGACACCAGAGGAGACAAGAGCTACCAGACGTTTCTACAGGAATCACTGCTTTGACAAGACCATCTCATCTGGACTGCCACTACCACCCTAACTAACAGGGTGTCAGGTTGTATTCTGACTCTGTCAGTGGTTTTTTTTATTGCTTTTATTTTAGTTTACTTTCCTTTATTTTCTTTTCATCTTATTAAATTGTATTTCTGACTTGGAGTCCTTCACTGGTTTTGCTTTCAAACCAGCACACAGGCTTTCTCAAGAGGATGCATAATTTGCATCCTTGTGGGTATCAAGCAGCGAGAGATACCAATGACTGGTTTGATCTACTGTTGCCAACAGTCCTGCTTCAAGTGAGATGCTGGACAAGGTGACCTCTAGAGGTCTTTTCCAACCAACTTTTCCATGAAAGGAAGACACAAGGCAAGGCTCCTATCAGAGACCTGGACACTTAACACAATCTCATCACTTAAGCCATATTAAAGAAAGCCTTCAAACAAAAGACTGAAGTACAGCTAAGCAAATATTTTTTTTTGCTTCATATTCTCTGATTGTTACAAGTCATGTGTTAATTTCAGTCATAGGAATACCTATACTCTTTACTTTTGCCTGTTTTTATAGGTGTTTTAGAGATTGCTAGCAGTCCACCTCTAGAAGGCTCAAGGAATTATTCCTAATAGAAAAATAATTAATTCGTAATAGAAACAACAACTGTGTCAGGTCATGCTTTTAGTGCCCAGAACCCAAACGCAAAAGACCAAGTCTACCTCGGAATGATAGAGTCACACACCGCACTGCCCAGTCTGGGGTCTGATAACAAAACCTTTCATCTACAAGAGAGGTTTTTCCACTGAGCACCAGGACAGGGGGGGAGTTTAGGCATGACCACTACACTAGGAAAGGAATTTAAATGTATTTTCTTTGGTAAAGATTGAAACTATTTGAACTTAACGCCTGGGAATAGTCAGAGTAGTTGGGAGAAGACTGTATCAAGCTGGAAGTGCAGTTCACAAGACATAGAGGAAAGCCCAAATCCGAATATCCATAAGACACCAATTCAGAGAAAAGCTGAACTCAGACTACAGAAATTGTCAGCAAGATCATCATTAGCTAGAAATATCTGAGTACTTGAAGGTAAAGCCAACACTTGATTATTCTTCTGCTGAGTCAGAATTCCTTATTTTCTTGTCATGGCATACTTGAAGAGATTCAACTGGAAGCCTGAGCCCCAACAGCTAACACTGAGTTTCAAAGTGAGATGTTCAAGGATGGGACCAGGAAGTCATCGTAACCTCATATGAACAGCAATGCCCATACAACATATCAGACATGCAGTCTGAGCACAAGGTTGTTCTGCTTAACATGGTGACTAAATCCCATTCAGATCCAGCCAGCTTTCCAGCTTGCAAAACCTGGTAGAGATCTCCATTTGGGAGCAAAACAGTCACCTGACAAAGCAATACTTACATAAAGTGATTATGTACAATAGCAGTAGTGGGAACTTGAAATCAATCACATGCTGGCACTGATGTAGATCTTTAACCCAAAGACTCTTTGATGCTAACAGTTCTGGATCAGTTTCATTTAAATGAGTCGCCACTTTCCATCATAAGATAGTTACGAAACCTAAGCACACAAAGAGAGAAAAGAGCCACAAGCTCCTCTCTTTCATTCTATGTGCCAGAACTCCTGTCACTCTTGCACAACAGAATTATTTTGTCAACTCTGTAAGGGATTAGGTTTATCCTTCAGCAGCAGCTAGGCCCAGTTCATACCATGTCCTTGCATACAGAGAACATAAAAAAATAATTACATGTAATCAGTCAAAGGGCACAAACTCCAGGGTACTATCATTAAGCTCAAGAACAGCCACACTGGGGGTTTTTTATGCTCTCCTATCTTACTATTGTAACGAAAATTGTTTTCTCTCACTGTATGATACATCTGCAGACTCCTCAGTTCAAATTCAGCCAGGCTGCTACTTCTACTGAATTAGCCTTAAACAGATACTGAACCATCACCAACATCCTTAGATGCCACTATAATGTGGATAATTTTGGTAAACATGCACTTGAAAAATAATTTGCAGATCCTCTCTGCAAATTGAACATATGGACAGCTAGCTTTCCTTATCCCAGTTTTCACTGCACTGATTGCTCTTAAACCTCTAACCCATACTAAGAGCCCTGTGAAATGGCCCCGCATCTCAGGGATTTGTGTATAAGAGCTGGAAGCCGAAACCCGCTTCCATCTTCTCTGTAATTCTCCCGGGAGCTCCACGGCAGCCCTGCTCACCTCTCCTCGCTATCTCCTTGGCCGTGGCCTTGCCAATGCCACTGTTTGCACCAGTGACCAGGAAGGATCTTCCAGCCACATCCACCTCCACATCAGCTGGGTTGAAGTGCTTGGAAGCAGACTCGTAACCACCTCTGAACAAACCAAGAGACACCTGTGAGAAACTAGAAGAGAGCCCTTCCAAAATAAACACACGTGTGGGTTGAAAAGCACTTTTCCCCCACAGCTCAGCTTCCAGTAATTGCCCTGTTTACTCTGTACCCATGGGACAGGCCACGAACACCAGTGACACTGCGATCAGCAATGTCTCATTGAATCATCAAGGTTGGAAAAAAGTCTTCAAGATCATCAAGTCCAACCATCAACCCAGCAGCACCACCACACCACAGTCACCCACGTCCTCAAGCGCCGCATCCAGGCGTTTTGTTCTCAACACTTCCCGGGATGGTGTCTGCATCCCCTCCCAGGGCAGCCCGTTCCAGTGCTTTGCAATGAAAGCGACAAGGTGCGGTGGCGTTCGGCCGCCCCGAGCCACCCAGCCCCGACCTCGATCCTCGGGGTGCGGCCGGGCCGGAGCCCCAGGGCCCTCGCCGAGCGGGGCTGCAATCCTCCCGCCTGGGCGGGGACGGGCAGCCGGCCATGAATTACCGAATAAACACGGCCTGGCCGCGGGTGAGCGCCCGCGGACCGCCAGGAACGCCCCAGCCCGGGCGCCGCGCCCGCCCCCACGCCGCCTCCCGGGCCCGGGGCGGCCTCCGCCCAGTACCTCGTGTACTCCCGCAGCCCCTTGACGAACCACACGGTGTTGCGGTACCAGGACATGGCGCTGCTGCCGCCGCCGCCCCCGCAGCCTGCCGGCCCCGCCTCTGCCCTTACATAAGGCGCCCGGCCAGCCCTGCCGCGGTAGATAAGGGCTGGGGGGCGGCCTGGCCCGGCCCGGCCGCGCTGCAGGGAGGGTGCGAGGCCGCGCAGCGAGCGCGGCAATGCGGGTGGTGGTGCCGGCTGCCTCCTTAGCAGCACTTCGGGGGCTGGTTCTTCTTATCCTTTCTGTTTTCTCCCCTTCGTCATTGTCCACGAAAGACGGCTGTAGCCAGCCTTGCTGTAGACGGCTGTGCCTGCCAAAGGTGGTGGCAGATGGAGGATGGAGGATTTCCCCGGGCTCCAGCTCGGGGCGGATGCTGTTGCCCGCTAAGCTGGGACTGCAAACAGGGTGTTGTGTTTTGGGAACGGGGAGCAGTGCTGCAGGACCTAGGCCCGCATCCTCTGGAAAGCTGTCAAAGGGATGCTCCCAGAGAAACGTGTAAAATGACGTTGTGCCACATGAAGTAGCATTTTACATTAAAAATCTATTAAATACCTATCGATGGAGGGAAGTATTCCAGTAAGGAAAGGGTACATGAGTGGCTTTTGCAGTAAGGGGAGTGAAATTCAAAATGTTTTCAGTTTCATGCTCTTCGGACCTATGTAGCCCAAGAGAAGCACTTGGAGTTGCTCATCTGGACAGCCCATGGTAGCCATAAGGAAATTGTCGTTATAATTATACTTTTAATTACACAAAAGGTCTATGCACTTAGAAAGTTCAGTGTGCATGTTGGATAAATTAATGTATTTTATGGGGTATGCAGGGCCACATGCAAAGAAGCTCTTTTGGGAACCCTATGTAAGCTTTCAAGAGCTTAAGTTACCTGATTTCAATAGCACAGATAGTGGAAAAATGGGAATATTCTCTCTTTTTTGATTATGTGTTATAGCCTGATACTTCTTTTTCTAAATCTCTTTGCTCTGGCAAAGGCCTTGTACTAAAGTTTTCCACTTTCTCAGCACGATGTATGAGTATGAGGCTCATACAAAAGGCACTTCCCACCACAAAGTTACCACTTTAGAACTCGGCCCTGTCTGCTTGTACTGTACATTACATGTGAAGTAACAGTTCCTAGAGGGCAAAGAGACATTTTCACAGTGATATTTTCTTCCATGCAGAGGCCATTCCGCTACATGTTGTACCTTTTCATGAAATCTAAAAATGCTTGTTCTTAAAAAAATTGAAAGACTATTAAAAAATGTAAATGCAGTAAGACAGGCTCTGCTTTATTCCCTTGTCATTTCTGTGTTTACCCTATTTATTTCTTAAGAACTGTGATTATGACGTAGTAGAAGCAAAATGGGATGATGGCTCTGATGTTTGCTTGTAGTTTCAGCCTGTGTTCTCATAAATTGGGAGGTTCATCCCTACAGTCTGCCAACCTCTGAAAGTAAATGGGGTGCATGCAGATACACAGAATTCCTCACAGGCTGAACCATTTGGATCACCATGATGCTGGATGGTACAGCCCTGAGGTGCTAAGCAATGTGAGTATGCCTGGCAGAAGCTGTCTGTGAGTCAGATGCAAAAAGAGATTATGGCAGGCAGAGAATGAGAGCAGCTCATAATATTTTGGGGTTTAAGCAGTAATGGGCAATTACATCATATTACTCATATAGAGATTACAGAAGATGTTTGAATGTAATGTTGGCTACCAGTGTCTTCCTGGTAGATACACAATTTTCTCAGAGAATATTATATAAATACTGCAATGTGATGTTAGCTGTGCCCTTCTAACAAATGGCATTTTAAGATTTTGTAAATGCCCAGAAATTATGCCCTTGCCAGAGGGCACCAATCTCTGAGCACATTCAGCTGCAAGATTTCTGCTTAGAGACACTTGCTTTTTCTGTACTGAGGGGCTAAGCTTGCACCCAGAAATGAACTGTCACAGCATTCTGTTTGTCTGAGCAGCTTCATAGAATCAATCATCGAAGCTGGGAAAGACCTCCAAGATCATCAAGTCCAACCTTCACATCAAAAGCAAGCTGTTGCACGCTGCCCCAGCACCACCTGGATGTTTCTGTTGCCTCATTTCATCCCCTATGGTGTTTTGCTTTCTGTACTGTTGTTCCAGAGGCAGGAGGCTGTAGAGATTGTGTAAGTGCTCTCTGCTAACCCAGCCAGCATGGTGATGAAGGGTTGTGCAGGAGAAGGGCAAGATGTACTTTTGCCAAGGGCTGGGTGCTGCTAATGAAGGGCCTGCATCTCAGCATTCTCACAGGCAAAATTTTTGCCCGCTTCAGAGGTTTTGACCCCATATCTTGCCTTCTATACTGAATCTTGTTAGCTGAATTAGAACCTATTCTGGAGCTTTGGAAATTCAAAAAGTCATAGTTTCTGGTTTCTTTCTTGACTGTCAGTAGCTTAGCAATTAACTCCAACAGGACACTGCTCTGAACATGAGGGATTTTTTTAGACAACGAATTCTTCTCATGGATTGACATCCTACATCTCAGACACCTATCACAGCCAGCAGCTAGTATATTTGTGTCATGTATAGCTGAAAGTGGGAGACCCAGAGTCTCTTGAGCTCCTAATATTTCCCTCATTTGAGCACAGAACAAAATGGCTTCACCCAGGCTAATAAACACAACTCAGTGTTTATTTCTGATAAAACATATCCAAGTTAATTCTTACCTTATATCTATGCTACAAATACTCCATTGCATATTCCCAGGCCCTGATCCTCTTATTGCCCACAGGCAAATGATTGTTGATGCCCAGGTCACAGTTGGTATTAAGCAGATACTTGTGTCCAAAACAAGCTCAAGTATCATCAGGGGAGTAGTTTGCTTGAAGGGTAGTTTGTTCCCAGCCACTACAGATGAGGGTACACCAGGGTTAACACTGCACAGTGTGGCTTGGCACTGGTGGTCCTGCATTCTGGTGTGTGCATTTACCCATAATAGTAAAATTCTGGTGCATACAAATAGCCTCCAAGCCTGTTATGCCCTCCATGACTGCAGGTAATCCTCCAAGCACATAAAAATTCTGGAGTGTTGTGGCTGTGAGCCTCCAGACATTAGGAGTTTTAATGGAGTAATGAGTTGAGAATATCAATTTTCTTAAAACACAAGAGCTGGTGAAAAATACCTCTCTGGCACTCAGCTGGACTAACATGAAAAACACACCTTAGACTTGATCTGTCTTTGTACCTGTCAAACAGCGAGGAGTTTTAAGCAAAGTTTTAATTACTTCCAGCACAAAGGAAAGTTGAAAATGCTGGTTGCTGTTAAGGGCTGTGTATTTCAGTGTGTTTCATATTTTCTTCCCAGGGGACAGATCTAAAAGTAGAGTACTCAAGAGCTGAAAAGCAATTATATATTATACAAGATGTTTAAAACAGCTTCAAGGCCATTTTGCCAATCTCTTTTATTTTTTTTTAATTTATTTTTTATTTTATTTTGGTGAGAGGCTAAAATCTTGGTCTTAGGGACAACTGGCTCCTTTGCTTGCTTCCTTCCAGAGATCTGGCAGGCTGTTCTGCATTCTCTCCTTTCCTTGCAGTTACTAAATTTCTAATTAAGTCTCTGTGCCTGCCCCCATTAAATCAATCAGAACTGATTCAGTCGCCACTGATTGCAGTGGGAACAGGCACAGGCTTTAAGGGCCAGGTTTGCAGGAAAGCTCAGCATCTATAACCAGGGCCAGGTTTCCAAAGGAAGTGGCAACTGTGAACAAGCCACTGCTGTGGGAGCTGCTCCCAACCCTGTTCTTACCATGCTGGCCTCAGCTCTGGATGTAGAACACTTGAAAACTCTGCTTTAAAAACTTGCACTGCCCCAGTCAGTGTAATGCAATCAAGAGCTGTCAGCAGCCGGGGGAGAGGCAGTTGACACTTGTCCTGTTGTCTGGATGAAGTAGAGGGTTTCTTGAGTGGATCCCTGAGTCTCAGGGACATGTCTGAAGTGCTTGTGGTAGTAGCAGGGTGAGAGAAGCAAAAGCTCCTCATCCTGAATGCAGGGAGGGGTTTGACGTTCTGACCTGTGTTATATTTTTATGAACAGTAGGGTGTTTTCTTTGTTGTGTACCCAAGTCATCACTAAGTTTGCCAGCTGCTGTCATCAGCAGTGTTGTTTCCAGTGAAGAGTCAGGCTTTCCCCAGACCAAATAGCCTTTTATTACTGGGGAACAAGTGTGGCAGTATGTCATCAGATCTATTACTCATTGCTCAGGGGCCAGTAAAAGGACTCTCATGCTGTGCCTTATCAGAAGTATAGGTTTGCTTTATCAACTGCTGAGGGCCCTGCTCTCGGGAGCCTGCAGGGCTTCCCAGGGTTAGGCATGTCCTGGCAAAGAGGGGCTGCTTAGTGTCCTCCCAAAGTGGAAAGAATTGGCTGAGAGCAGCAGCTAAACCTGCTGCTAACCTAGTTAATCTCATATATATCAAATAACTTATGCAAGCTGAAGTGTATATAATTGTTTTATAAATAATAGGATGGCTTAGGATATTTTAAAAATAACAAAACCAAAATGTTATAGTTGATATGCATCCTAGAGAATATTGGTTTTAGTCAGTAAAAGATAATTTTGTGATTCCCATGACTGAAAAATTCTTTATGTTCTTACAGTAAGCATACTTGAATGCATACATGTTGGTTGCTAGGCTGTGGCAGTAATGCAGTTATCTGTTGCTACTAACATTTTCTTCAGCTACCTATTTTTCTTCTTACTGCTCTTCTACTGGATCTTACTGTTCTTACTACCAGCTGTTGGACAGGAATGCTTACAGGTTTATTGACTCAGGAGAGTCTTGCAACACTTTTTTTATTCGTCTGGAAATCTTACTGCTTATTAGCATTTTATTCCAGCCCAGCTGTTACCAAGTTGAAGATGTTATCTAGTAGAATGTATCCTCCAAGAGGTATCTACGAGCAGAGGAACACAGACACCTGCTTACGCGGTTGCTGTTTTGTTCAAATGCCAAAGGAATAGTCTGAAGTTTTGTGTCTTCAAGCAGCCTCTGTGCTGTTGTAACAAAACCTGCAGGGATATATGAAATTTATTCATGCAAAGCTGTGAAGCCAAACCTTCCCATGCAAATAAGCACCAGACCTGTTTACTTAAAGTCTTATTTCACCTGGACAAGTTGGACAAGTTTTAAAAAAAAAAACAAGTTCACAAAAAATCTGAAGCAACTCTTTGTTTCTGATACATCCTGAAAATAAATAGTATTTGTTATGAACTACTATTATGAAATCCATGCAGAAGTACAATAGCAATATAAAAGTAAACAGTGATAATAAAAAGGTGTTGTCTGCCGCAGCTTGTGAGTAAGAGTGAATAATGGATTATTTTTTTCTCCACTGTTTGCATCCTGTGTAGTCATTTCATATTACACTGAAAGGCCAATTTTTTTTCCAAAGGGCTGAGAATCAAATCCATAAGATATCATTGTAAGGAACATCAAAGTTTGTGTCATTCAAACCCCCCTGGTGTGGGCAGGGACACATTTCACTAGACCAGGTTATACCATGCAACTTTTCCTTAAACACTTCCAGGGATGGGACACCCACAACTTCTCTGGGCAACCTGTTCCAGTGCCTTACTACTCTTACACTAAGGATTTTTTCCCTATTATCTAACCTAAACCTCTCTCAGTTTGAAGCCATTCCTCGTTGTCCTGTCACTACATATTCTTGTAAAAAGTCCCTCTCCATCTTTTTTGTAGGCTCCCTTCCACATGTAGGTACCTAACTCACCTGGGCATCAAGAGGACCTTGTTAAAAAAAGCTTTCTTTTATGTTGATTTGGAGGCCCACAGTTTGCATCTCTCACATTTGAGCTGCTTACTGCAGCATGGGGAAAGGAATCATGGATTCTTTCTTTGCCTGAATATTACTAATCATACTCAAAGGGTCAGTATGGCTGAGATTCAAATCCGTGGGTGAAATCAGTCTCTGATATAACTATTCATCTCAGTGAAATTGCAGCAGGATTGATTAAAATTATCATGACTGGTAAATGTGAAGTACCTTAATTTTTAGACTGCAGTCCCATAGGCTTATGCACTTACACTCATTTTTATTCAAATGAGACATTTGGAAAATTCAGTGTTACAAACACATATACATGATTTCTCAGAATTTCATACTATTTGTTCAGAAACCTTGCAATATGACATTGTTCTTTTCAGCAGTTTCCTTGTACTATGCAATATTAGATGGCACTTGCCTCCTTTTTTTATTTTCCCTCAAGTAC
>VYZR01091554.1:58596-76139 GCA_013400675.1 Oxylabes madagascariensis
GTATTCAGCCTCGGGAAAAGCTAAAGCTAGAATCTTCTTAAGAGATAAGTAGCAATCTTAAGTCATGGATAAGTATAAGAGCAGAAGTGTTGAGATGTAACAGTTCAGTTCATTTCCCTACTTCCTAATTGCTCCCTAATCCCTCATTAGAACTCCCTAATTCCTAATTAGGACATCCTAATCGGAATCCCACTATAGTCATCAGTGGTACTTTGAAAGCCCCAGATTAAGGGAATAGCACCAACCTTTAGCTGAACACTTATTATGTGGGTTTGGATAACTATCCATGCCAATGGGCCAGCTATCCCAGCTACCTTAAAAGTCACCTCATCTCAAGGCAGACACCTAACAGAGGGTGTGGGAATTTCACTGTCAGGAACGTCCATTTCCCTTAACAGCTTGCAAGGACAACACACGGCGCTCAGCCTGGCTGTGGATGCACACAGTCTGAGTCTAGGTGGGATGCAGCTTGCTTGCCCTCAGCATCTGCATGTAGAGTTCCTTTGGACCAGCTGTCATGAATAACGAGGCACAAGGTGAAGAGCTCCTCAAAGACAAGGGCTCTTGAGGACTTTGAATTCAAAGTGATCTGGATACACTGGAAAAAGGCATTCAGAATCCACGAGATGAAACCTGATCGAGCCAAACACTGCGTGTAGGGGAGGAAACGTCAATGTAAATAAAAAACGAGATATGTCTGCTAGGGAGCAGCACTGCCAAAAACCGTCTGGGCTTACAATGTGCCATAAACTAAACTGGACGAAATGGGTTGGTGCAAAGAGACCATGTTTCATTTTGAGGCGTGTTTACAGAAATCTTGCATGTTAAACAGAGGAGCTAATTACTCTGCACTGCCCATTCCTCAGGTCTCAGCTGGAGGTCCGTGTTACATCTTTTTCTTTTTTATGAGGAAAAATACGTACATTGGCCAGAGGTCAGAGGGAGGGGAAAAAAAAAAAAAAGGCAAGCTAAAGAAACAGTGACCTGTGAGGTCAGGATGAAAGAATTAGGTTTTTAAGACCTCTGGGAAAACAAAAGAGAAGATGAAGCAGGGTTATAATAGCAGCCTTCAAACAGTTCAAAGGATCTCTTGAGTAGGACAGTGACCAATATGTTTTTGTGACCACAGTGGGCAGAACAGGCTGTAATCTGTTTTATTTGCCACAGGGAAGATTTAGGTTGGATATGGGGAAAAATATTTTGTCTTTGAGAGCAATAAAATGTTGAAATAGCCTCCTTGGGAAGCCATGGAATTTCCTTGAGCAAGGGCAAGTCAGACATCTGTCAGGGATGCCGTGAGCATGTGAACCTGTCTGAAAGCAGAGGTGAATTGGTGTCTCTACTGATGTTTCTCAAGTGGGGTTCACAACCCATATGGAGGATGTGAAAGGCCCAAAGGGAGCAATGAAGTGTTAAAGAAAAAATAAAAAACTATGTTAATGGTAAGGCAAAGGTGATGCTTAAGAAAAGAGGGGTCTTATGCAGTTTAAAAATGTATAAAATTCTGCAGCTCAAAGGATTTTCCTTTCTTAAATATTTGATCTTGAAATGCTACTCACAAATCCAGCCTTCGAGGGGTTATACAGAGACAGATCAGCCAAAAACCAGCTCTGACTTTCAAAAAGGTAGAGTAATAGCAGCCTACAGCATCTTTTTCCCTTCCAGCACTATGCTTCTACAATTTTTTGCAGTGTAGTTAATACAGAGGGATCCTGAGTAATGAAATCTTCTCATGTGTCAGATTCTAAGCTTCCTCCCACAGACAAAGTTGGATTTTGAGGTAAAACACACTGGAGGGGTTTTTAAGATAAACAGGGTTAGAATTCAAGTACTCCTTCCTCCCTGATATGGAGTGTGGGCTGAGATTCTGTCTGAAGCTGAAGTATCAAGACAGAGGTTTAACAGTTGGATACTCTAAATTTTCCAGCTCCTTTCTTCTACCAGATGTGTCAACATGCCACACAGTGCCAGGAAGTTTCTGTTTTCAATTTACTTTAGTAGTCAACTTACCTATAAAAGTCATGGACAGTGGTAAGGCAAGGAAAGCGAGGAGCCCAAATATAAAGCATGCTGTGAAGGAGAAAAGAAAGACAGTGTTATTTGGGCTAGTTCAAGTTTAGAGGCCAGCATTTCCATCCAGTTCTTTACAGATGCTCTGTATCCACACAATTGTGTAGGAAGAAATGAATGCACTGCACTTGATGGGAATATCACTCTGTGGTGCAGCATTTGCAATGATAGGCCGATCACATGTTTTATCACTTCCAGGGCGCAGTGAGAGACACAAACCACTTTTGCAGCTACTACTTGTAGCTTGTCTTATTGCAAGGGCAAGGAGTCATCCACTGCTGCCTTATCCTGCATCCTTTTCAGAGGCACTGCCAGGAGACTTTGCAGTAACAAGTAATTTTGCATCAGCTAATCCATGGCAACTGATGAGCCGTATCTGTTTGCTAAGCAAATAGCAGCTGTAGTGCCATTCCACTTAGTTTTCACTGATAGCTAAATAAACTGTCTTTATCACAGATGTGAATGGTTTCTGGCTGGTCTAACTCCCTGACCCAGCTTAGCTCATGAGCGCAAAGGCAGCAGCCCTGCTGCAAGGAGTGGGATTTGTCATTGGGATAGGTCAGCTGAAGCTGTGTGGAAGGATACTTTTAGGGATGCACAGACTGTCCCTGCAGGTGAGCGGACCTGAGGTGCTTACTTACTCCCTAGAGAGTTGCTGGTGTGTCTGAGCCCTGATATTTTCCCTCCACAGCCAATGCTGCAGAGGATGAATGCTTACCTTCACGGAAGGTGAAGGACACTAGCATCAAGAACAGTGTGAGCAGCCTGTCTCACAAGAGCTGTCACCTCTGTGCCTAATCACGAACACTTGGCAACGTTAAAGTGAAATGCTGCCCTGCCAAATGAGAGTAAAATATAATGAGGACATTCTGTGGCAAGTGTCCCTGCGGAGCCCTTCCAGAAACGGCTCAGGCTGCAAGCGGGTGCCTAAGGTGCCAAAATGCAGGTGGGCATAGATTGCAGAGGGGCCAAGAAGAGCACGGATAGGAAAAGGAGCAGGATGTCTCCTCGGAGGCTTGTGAAAAAAATCTTGGAGCAAGTATTTGGAGTTGGCTTGGGACCAGCCCTTTCCCTGAGTAAACTGTGCCCCGCTGTTCCCCATGCCAGAGAACTGCAACCTCTGCAAGGTGTATGGTGTCCCCCTGGCCGTGCAGGAGCAGGGACACTGCCAGCACCCTGCAGACAGTGCTGCTCTGGGAAATTCTGCAACACTGCCCAAATATATCACCCTCAGGCTGCCTTAGAGAAAAAGGGCAGCATCACTGCCTCTGTTGTATAGAAGGAGAAACAGAGAGGACATAGGAGCAGCATCAAAATTCAGAGCAGATCCACCAGGCTTTCTGAATCGCAGACACTTTTCATGGGAACACACCATCCCCCACATACTGTTTGTGTTTTCTCCACAGAGAACCAGGATCTTACACTTCAGCGCTTGAGAGACATCTTTCTCAGAAGCAGCAGGTTTGTTATCTCTATGAACTGGGAGAGACTGAGGGTATTTTGAGCTGAAGAAAGCACTTCTCTTCCTTTGTGCATCCCCCACCTCCTTTCCCTGTCGGCCAGTCTCCCTCTCTCTCTCTCTCGTTGTTGCTCAGACTCCTATCTCTTGAGTGCTGCACAGTACAGAAATTCTTCCTCTGCTTGAATATTGTCCTACACTTGACTAAGCTCTTTCAACCACTGACAGCCTCTCATTAGAACGACTCAGCCTAGAGCCTCCCTTTTCACCACTTGTCACATTTTGTGCTCGCTCCTCTTGCTGTTATCTCGACTATTCTTTGAAATTAAGAAGCGATGGTATTGTAAATGAGTTGGGCTTCCAAAATCATTTGTGGGCAAACAGCGCCCACAGGCTGGGCAATTCATTTATCTGGTGCCCAAAGGGGTGCAGCTCAGGTCTGCGGGCATTGCAGCGACTGCCTGGTGATGATGCCACAAGTCCTGTCATTGCAGCGCAGCCCTCGCAGCGACATCAGCCCTCTGCCTGTGGTTTCGCAGCTGCCTCCTGCCCCTGCCCTTGCTGCACGGGAAGTGCTCAGGAGCCCGGGAGGAGGAGGAGGAGGCATCGTGTCATTTGTGCATTGTGCAGCGCCTGTTCTGCCTGGCCCCGGCAAGGGACGCTGCAGTAAGCTCTGAAAAAGGCTCAGGGGGCTCATGTGCATGTGAGGCTGCACATCTGGCACACAGGTGTCCGTGTTTGCTTGTGCCTGACATCTACACAACAGCCCGGTTTTGGAGGGGAGAAATGGGAGGTAGAGACCACTCAGAGCTCAAGAGAAAAAGATAATGGTTCATTAGTTCCGCTCCCAAAGCAGTCGCTGGGAATGTATTTACTCATTATCTCCCCATTCAGCTACAGCCTCTTAGGTCTCGAATTGGAGGGGCAGATGCATAGTCTGGGAAGGCTTCCAGATCCATGTTTAACAAAGTGAGACTCTTCAACAATTGCCTACACAACTGGCAGGGCTCTGCAGCCACTCTCGGTGTCGCTAGCAGCGCTAAAGACTGATTTTCCCTAAACGCGTGGGGGTTTCACAGCAATGCTGCTCGGCTGGGATACACGCATTCCCCGCCTGGGTTTGTCTGGGCTGTGCTGCCCCATGCTGGTCCGAAGACAAATTGCTCCAGAAAATGGTACCTGCCGCAGGGCAGCACAGCTCAGCAGAGAGCAAGGACGCTGCTGTGCAGGCGGGTCCGCATGTGGGGCTTGTGGTATTTTTATGTGGGTGATGTGGCCTCACGGGATGGTCCGAGAAGCCCCTGGCCCCATTCCTGGAATAGGTAGCAAAAAAGGACTGGTAGTCTCTAAAAACACGACACAACTAGGGAAGTGTTTCCAGGCATGCCCCGAAAGGGTATCTGTTCCATGAGGCTGGTGCCAGGGCATCAGGCAGGAGATGCTCTGTGCCAGCAGGGCAGCGCCTGCTGGGGCACGGGTGGAGTCCTGCTGTGGGATCCTAACGGGCCGGGAAATGGATGAAGGGAAGAGCTCGTGTCTGGGATCACGACAGAAGAAGAAGAGAACAGGTGGCTGAATATCTTTCACATTCCTTGAACTCTGTGATCACAAAAATTAGGTCAGTGGGTGCAGGTTTTGTGTCTCCTGCCCAGCAGTACGGTCAGCTGATATAAATCTGGCTGAGTTCCTCTTGCCAGGATTTCCCCACAGAAGTAAACACACTTGAGATCACTGCTGATATTTTGGCTGTATGTCACGGTCTCTCTTCTGTCTGATGCCTGAGCCTTTGCATCTTCCGCTGCCCCTGCACTGCAGCTCTCCTCCAGTCCTCTGCCACTCCCTTGTTGTGCCTGGCCTGAGGACGCACAGCCTGTGGTCCTCTGGCATTTGCTTGGGATCTGGGGGCAGTATTGGAGGAGAAAACAATTCACCCATGGGCTCCTCAGACTTTATTTTGCTGCTACGAGTTTTCCAAGCATTTGGAAGTTTCAGATCAGCTCAGGCTGTCCCTATTTACTTTGAAGAGAGAGAAAAGTTTCTTTTCTTTCAAGTAAGAGTCTTCACAGGATTTTCAGAAGCAATTTATGAATATAAATCTCAGTCTACCTACTCTCCTCAGAAGTATGCTAATACAGCTGTAGTGCAAGCTGCTCAGTAGAATGACAAGCTCTGTGATAATAAATACAGTAATAAATGAAGAATTGGTTACATTACCATCACTCCCAAGTGCTGTGGCCTGTCAGGTTCTGGGTAAAAAAAAAATTTTTTTCTTTTAAATTAGATTCTACCAGCTTCCAAAAAAATTCTGCAGTTACCCCAGGATTTATCTGCACGAACAAGCTGAGGAGCAAAACTCTGTGAAAATTCACAGTATGCCCTTTGGACACCCTGTGGGAATGCTGCTCTGAAGGGGCCTGACTCCCAGCAGTCTGGGTGTTAAGAAATTTGGGTCAAGTTCAGTTGGCAGGGCCCCCGTGCCTGCTGATGCCCTGAGGCAGATGCAGATGATAGTGCAGTAGCTTAGCAAGCAGTGTCACAGTGTGCTGCACTGCAGCATGGGGGGTATAACAGGCTGGAGTGCAGATAGGGAGCAGGTGTTTTCATCCATGTTTTATTCCTTCGTGGTATCTGCAGGCATCCCCTGCAGCACTGATGGGCACTTGGAGAAAAGAAGGAATGCAGACTATGAGGGTGGCAGAGAAAGTCTCGATGGATCTTTCCGAGGAAGCAGCCCCAGGAAGGTTGTATGTTTTACAGGCCAGGGATGAGTCTGCCCAAGATTTTGGTAGCTGTGGGTACTGGCTGTCCTTCTGTGCTTTCAAGTCACATGAAAATGTCACTATCTCAGATGGGATAAGCAGAAAAGACTTGAACGAAGTAACATGAAGGAAAGGAATTAAATCTGTTCAGCTTGGCCAACCACCACGAAATGAGAAAATAACAGCAAGGTTTGAGCACTCAAAACCAGACCTGTGAGTGATCCAAAAAGTAGAGACATGAGATATCCTTGAGCAAAACCAAAGATGGCTGTGTTCATGAGGCCAAATCTCATAGCAAGGAGATATATTGATGGACTAGTCTCTGGGAATGAATGGCAGCAATCCCATCTCTGGTGTGATTTAATCCCTTGACCAAACTGGATACTCAGAAGCTGCAGGATTCAGGGTAAGGAGCAGCCATTCCCATGGAGACCTCTAGTTCCAGTCCAAAGCCACCATTTGAGGAAGGGGAAGTGTGAGAAAACGGACCAAATCCTACCTCAGGGTCACCAGCTGTTTGCTGTGTTCCATCACCCTTTGCTTAGGCAAGGTTGAATTACTGCGAAATAGAACTTTGGTACACAAGATATCAGCATTGCATCACCTAAAATTTATGTCCTAGGTGTAGGTGCTTTGGGGGTTGAGCAATATTGCAGAGTGTCTAGCCTGAATTTTATATTATGCCTCTGGATGCTGAACTACAGTTTTGCCATGGTCTAAATTCTGGATTTGGACCCTTGTGAATAATTTCAAGAAGTAATTTTAAAACAATATTTAGGCATTACATATAGAGCCATTCAGTTTGCTTTGCAGTAGACCCAGGGAAGTGGATTACTCTTTTTTTATTTTGGTCACTAAATTGAAGACTGAACTTAAATTGATACAACAAGAATGAAAAGATGTTCCACAGGTGCAGGTGGGTTGGCTCTTGGGAGTTATTTAAATAACAGGAGACCAAAGGTACAAATGTGGGGTTTTTTTGCTGAAAATCTCTTTGAAAAATATATACAGGATGATGAGGAAAATGAAATTAAGCATCAGTGCACTTCATGAGGGCTTGCATTTTAATGAATATAAAATAAATTCTGGATGCACTAGCTGATCCATAGCTAAAGCTGAGTTTATTTTGAACTTAAGCATGATAAGAACCTGAAGATACTATTTCTGAGTTCCTTACTGATGGGTAACTTTTCAGGTACCCAAGAGGGTGCTTCTAGTGTAGAAGAGCATAGATGAGATCAGAACTAATCCCAATCATTAAAAAAAAAATCAGAAGGGTTAATTATTTTCTCTGTCATCATTGAAGTTCCAGTGGTAATTTAATAACAGGGAACAGTAACATTTTGCTTGCAGACACTAGGAACAAAAATCAGAGAAAATACCACTTTTGACTTTTAAAATTGTGATATTCACCAATGGTTCCAGATCCCCCTTGCATGTCCTTTCTGCAGGATGTGAGGGATCCCACAGGGACCAGCTGGGTCCCAATTCCATTCCTAGGCCCTTGTCAGGGTGTAATGAGAGTGCCACATGCTCTGCACCCCTTGTTTTCCATCACTCCCCAGCCCTCCTTTTCCCTAGGGCAATGATAAGCATGAAAAAGTGGGGCAGAAAATATCCTCTCCTTTCCTACTTGTGCCAGGTTTCTGCAGGGAGGCCTGGATTGAGCTTTCTGTCTGTTTGGCCTGATTTTCTCTGCCAGGTTGTAAGGCAGCAAGGAGTTGAGGGGTTTAATCATTAATAAAAGTTCATTCTGAGCTTTGAGAGCCTTTCAAGCAAAGCAAAGATCAGGAATATAGAAGACCCCAAGGTAACACTCTAGACTGGCAAATGCAGCAATCAGTGTGGGTAAAGTATCAGTTATGATGAGTGGTCAAGGGGTTTGCGGCTTCTTGTATTTGAGTGGAATTAGAAATTGCTACTGCCTAGAAGTGAAAGCAAAAGGCACTTGCAACTCAGAGTGAAAAGGAGATGCAGTCAGCAGGAGTAAGCTACTTTAAAACCCATGCATTTAAACCTCCTGCTGAGGACACTGCTTCCCTGATCTTACAAAGCCCCACCTCTGAAGTGTATTTCTCCTGTACCTCTGTGCAGCTTGTACAGCCTCAGCCTAGGTCAACTTTCTGCTGCCTTGCTCCTCGGAGAGCAAGAACCAGCCTAGCCTGTTCAACAAGCTGTCAGCTCATTACAGCCCTCTGTGTCCTCCACCCTGGGTGGGAAGAACCAGTGGCTTTAAAGTCTGAGCAAGCCCAGGCTGTCATGCCAAAGAATCTCTGTCCAGATAACTGGTGCTTCCAGCCCACAGCAAGGGGCTGCTTATGGGAGATACCTGCGGTGTCCCTTGTGCCAGGGAGCAGGCAAGCAGAGGGGAGAATGACCTGTCCCAAATCTCACTGGGTGAAAGGCAGGATATTCCTGACCATATTCCATCCCCAGACTTTGTCCCTGTGCCATCATCCAGGCTGGCAGCAGTTTTGCTTGGCAGGAATTGCTCCTAGGAGAGTTTTTTCCGAGGCTGGCTCTGCTGCTCTTCACATGGTGATTTTTTCTCTGTGGATGCTTCTGCTGCACAATGTGTAAGGTAACACTTCAAAGAGGAGACAAACACATTATTTTGCTTAGGCTGTCTGGTGCAGCCCATATTTAGGTACATGGTGGTGTGTAGCCCTGATTTAATATTTTGGTTTTAGGAAATTCCTTTCCCAGGTGATTTTCTGTAAACAAGAGAAATGTTTTTGTAACTGTATCTATGTTTATCCATTCTTTCTCACAGGAGCGGTTTCTTGACGAACATCTGTTTTAACCAATGTGATTGAAAATGTTTACCTTTGTTTCACCAATCAAATTAATCTATGTAAAATAC
Organism: Oxylabes madagascariensis; assembly: GCA_013400675.1. Taxonomy (NCBI): domain Eukaryota; kingdom Metazoa; phylum Chordata; class Aves; order Passeriformes; family Timaliidae; genus Oxylabes; species Oxylabes madagascariensis. The sequence goes on from VYZR01091554.1 coordinate 67,748, forward strand.
TATATAAGAGAGTCACATCTCAAAAATAAAGGGTCATTTTTCTAACCTTCTGATCCAAAGTCTGTGTCATTGTTTAGCGCTCAACAGCTATAATGGTGTTTGTATTTGTTTGAAATTTTGTGCTGGTTGCTATACTTCAAACACTGCAAAAGCTGCAACAGGCAGCTGCTGTTAGGGTAGAGTTACTATTGCACATTCCATGAGCACCCAAAATTGTCTAGGAAAGGAAACTTCAGTGTAAGATTCAGGTGGGACTTGGTACCATCGTGATTCCTTTATATACCTGGCTTAGCAACAGGGCTGCTTAAATACATGAGGCAATCACTACCAGAACTGCCTTACCATTGCTGGCAATTTTAGATATGCACCGGTGGCAGGCTTTCTCCAGGCCAGCAGCCATTGTGGTGAGCCTTTTGGGGTGCCTGTGGAGAGAGAGAGATTAGTATGGCTATGAGAGGTGTCTTTACCTTACTAAGTGTCTTGACTCAGAATACTCACACGTGCTGGCAGGCTTTCACTGCCCTCAGAGACTCCAAGCGTGCATAAACGCAGCCAGCAGCCAGCAGCGTGGCATACCCAGAGGCAGGTAAGCCTTCCAGCAGCTCCAGGCTTGCCTGCTGGTGATGATGCTCGAGCTCTGGGCTCACTGGGAGGCTGGGGGAGAAGTATTAATGCCATCTTCCTGAAAACGATGAAAGGTTCAGAGAGAACCTTCACTTTGGCTGGCTTTCAGGCAGAACAAAGAGTGTTTAACTGTTTTGAGAAAACCCAGGGAAGCCGGTGGGATTTGCAACACAAACCTCAGCAAGAATTAACTAGTGAGCAAAACTGAATTAAAGAAAGAAAAAGGAGGAGAGAGGATGGAAAGAGTTTTAAGGTCAAGGAGGATTCTTAAGAAGAATATGGAATAAAAACTGCAAACCACAGGGAGCCCAGAACAACATGCCTTTGACAGAAAAGTAGCTGGATTAAAAAGTAGCTCCTTGTAAAGAAGAATTTTTACAAGGTGGGATGAGGGATGAACAAGCAGCCAGGCATCCAAGGTTGGGCTTCAGACAGCATCAGACAGTCAAGTAGCATCCCACATCAATGGGAGTGTGGAAAGCTCCCACACTCACAGACACACAGACACGCTGCAAGCCTCAGCTTCTGGCCAGGGTCACCTCAAGTCTGCCACCACCAGCAGCTGTGTGACAGGGGAAGGTGTGTTTGTGGAGGAGGCCAGGATAAGGGAAGCTGCATTCCTGCACCTACCTCAAAACAGCCTCTAGATTTCTTAATGGTTAAAGAGCAGTATTTTAAGCTTGGCCTCATTATGTTCTAAGTTGACATGAAATCCACCCTAGGGCTTCTTGTGGAGTGCTGTGTCCAGCTTGGCCCAGAGCCTACTAGGAACCACGGGGTCCCAGGCATTTGCTGAAGATAAAGACAGACTTGTTCAACCAGCTGATCTATGCCCATACCCCCCTCCAAAGTCTGTCCAAGCCCTACTAGTCATGGCTGAGCAGAGGAGGCTGTCTCCAAGCCCAGACAGGAACCTCTGCTGCCATGGGGAAGGGGATGGGGTTTGCTCCTTGCACAATGGCATTGCAGATTCTGTTTCCTGGCAGTTAATAGAGGCAGGTGTGGTTTTATCTGTGGGTGAGTGACTGAACAAGAGTCATGGACTGAGGCGTTCACAGACATCCCACCAGGTCAGTAACCCTTGCAGGTAGCAGCCAGCCACCAACATAGACATCCAGGTTTCTAGTGTGCCTGATCTCATCAGATGTCTCATGGAATTTAGCTCTCCTTTTCCAGCCCTCATCTTCATATCCCAGAGGACATCTCCGTCAGTACTGAACCATGGACTGGAATGGAAATCACCTATGAGTGCCTGACCTCTGATGAGTGCATGTGTCTCATACCAGCCACCAAACCTTCTCCAGCACAGCAAATACTGTGCCTGTGGGCTGCAACTGCAGCAACTGCATTTCAAGGAGGAAAAGAAGCACTATTGCATGCTCAGGGGAACCGGTACTTTCCCCAACCAAATGACACATTAACTTTAAGACTTTCAGTGCATGTTTGTTTCTAGAAGGTGCACAAACACGCATTCATTTTGTGTCTGGCAATGGCTGCTGACAAACGAGTTCTAAATTGTGCAGAGATCAGGAATATTAGTCTTTATGTAAATGTTTATGACTGGAATTACTTCTATAGCAGCAATTCTTAAATAAACAATATTTATCAATCCAATGCCATATTAAAAATCAGTTAAATATCAAATTATCTTAAGAAGAATTTATTGTGGCTGGGAATGCTGTATTTCCATAAGCAGAGGGTAAACCGGATGTTTTGGCTTTATTTAGTGCTCTTTTACACTGAAAGAAGAAAGACCAACTGAAGGAGGATTCGGTATCTGGAAGCATGTCACCACCTAGTGACGGAGCCCAGAAGCGGCCGTGAATCAGAGCCCTGTGAGTGCAGCTCTAACAGGTGAGACAAGGAAAGCAATTTCATGATGGCTGCGCACAAAGTGTGGTCACACAGGAACACACCACGCATAACTACCACGTAATGGTTTCAGTCCTTCCTCAGACGTTGGCTTGGACTTTTCCAGGACTGACAAATCCCTCAGAGAAGTCACTATATCTGCCAGATTAAAAGGTGTTGCCCCTTTCCCCTGCACCTTTGGTGATTCTGCAGAGGCTGCTGTGGGTGTTGAAGATGAATTATTTTCTTTTGTGCCAATGCGTGAGGGTGCTAAAGTGCAATTCAGCAGCCAGGCAGCTGTAGAACAGTTTTGTTTCCCAGCTGAAGCAGGGAAATTGTCACTGAAACTTGGAGGAACTGAAATTGGCACAGCACAAAGACTGGTGGCATACGCTGTGCCTGCTCCAAGTTTGATAGTGAGTTGGGAAAGTCACATGAAAAACATAAAACCCAGCCAGGAAAAAAAGTTAAAGACCAAAGCCAACTTCTGGACCTCCTCCCATCAGCCCTTCCCTGAGTTTGTTTCCCCAGTGGAAAGGGACCTACCCTTGGGTCAGAAGGGCCAGCAAGCAGTGGGCACGAGTTTCTGAACCCCGTGCAGGAGGCTGGAGCCTCTCCATACCGCTGCTTTTCAGGGTGGCAGGTTGCAACTGAGCCACACTGGAGTCACAGCAGCCCTGTGCCTCTTCCCTTCTGTCCAGTCCTCCTCACTGAGTGCCCTCCCTGCTGGTGGTCGGCAGCCAGGTTTGCCCACCCGGAACATGCTGTGTCTCACGTTACTGCCTCCTCTTGTAACTCGGTTCCTTGTCCCTTACAAGCAGCAGTGGTAAGTCTGTGTAGCACAGACCCTCCAGCCTATTTCCTTTGTTATTTCGGCTAGTTTTAGCTTTAAAGTATTTTTCTGGTCATTATTCCTCTCCTAAATGTTTAGGTAATAGTAGTCAAAAGAAGGTGATCACTGACTGACTGGTGCATGCCTGACCTGCAGCAAAGCCAAAGACAACTTCAGGCTGGCCCCACCATGTGTCAGTCCAAACAAGAGCCATGTCCACATTTGTACTGTGGTGTTCAGACTTTTCAAATTGAGCTCTTCTCTCTCCCTGATCCAGGTGCCCCACCGTATGCTAGTGGACACAGCAGGCAGAATTGGTGGGGCTTCCTAAGATCCCAGTTCCCACTTGATGGCTTCTGGCTGCCAGGGCGTCCCTGCTGGGACACGGGACGTATACATGGGCCAGCAAACCCCTCCGGAGCAAGGGCTCTTCCCTAAGGACTGCTAGAGGAAACGATTTCTTTTTATTTTCTGACATATTCAGAGCAAAGTCCTCTTCCAGATCCGGTTTCCTGACAAACCACAAAGCCCCCACTGGCTTTTATGCCAGCGCATTGTCCGCTTCCCAGCAAACCCCTCTTACCTGAGAGTGCTGCGGGTGCCAAATCCCTTCACCTGCCCGGGTGGGAGATGGGGCAGAGGAACGGCAAAATCCAGCCTTCAGTGGAAGCCAGCTGGGAGAGCCCTCTCCGGTGGGGCCCCGGAGCTCTGCCCGGCTCCCTGGGACTCTGCCCGGGGCGGTGAGGCACGGAGGGGGAGCTCGGTGGCTTTTATTCCTCCCGGCCTCCCGCTCTCACAGCTCTCGACGGCAGCACCGTGGGAGCTGTGGGATGCGGGAGCGCTTGCCGCTGGAGCCCATCCTCATTAGTTTCCCCACTCCCACGGCTGGCTGGAGCCACAGCCCACCCTGTGCCGTTTCAGGGTGACAGCAGGGGGAAGCAAAGGACCCCACACAACTGTGAGTGTTCGGGGGATGGGGGGGAACCACCAACAAATTTCTTTCTCTAAGTCTTTTCTTTTAGAGGGAAAAAATTATTTATTCAGAAATCAGTAGAGAGTGGTAAGTACTTGGTTCGTTCTTCATGCAATTCCCCCCCTTCCCCATCAATGCAGCTGATAGAGCTCTTTGCAAATTGCCACAGGTATCACCTTAGTTGTTGGCTCGTTTATCTCTTGTGTCACCTTGGCAGAGGTCTATTTGTTAGGCGGTTACCTGCTAGGTCGCCTTCCCATCAGCAGGTGACCATCTGCCCTCTCAGGTGTAATTATAGGTATGGGTAATCTGCTGGAAAGCCCTTGTTTCTGCACAAGAAAAAGTGGGTTTGAGGGAGAGAACCTCTGCAGAAGGAGTGACAGCATTAATGAAGATTGATGTGTATTTTGAGTCCGTTCAGGAAGAGCCTGCAAGAAAGGAAAGGTTACCTGCTGCGTTAGTCATCGGCAGGGAGCTGACAAAGTGCCTGCTCCAGCTCAGAAGGAACAATTCTGCCTTCAGCTGCCAGGTTTGCACAGTTCATCACCAATAAAACTCCCACTGCTACACGTTTTGCATTAAGAAAATAGGTCCACACCAGGTCAACTGAGGTAACGCAAATGATGGTGTTTGATGGGTAACTTTGCATGCTGCTGGGCCAGCACCTGCACAAACACAGCAGCACAGGCTGCTCCTTACACTCTGTGCTTTTCCCTGCAGCAAAGTCCAATACGCTGGAAAAAGCCCTGACCTCGTGGTGGTGTGACTGCCTGATTGCCGCAGCCTTGCAGAGTGAAAATTTTGGTGGAGGAAGTTTGGCAGTGAAGAAGAAGGTGAGACTGTGGCCTTTATCCATTGCAGTGAAGCAGGGATTTATTTCAGCACTTAGACAAGGAAGCCATGCACTCTGTATAGGTAATGAAGGGAGAAGGGAGACACTTCTGGAAGACTCTAGTGCTCTCCACCAGTGCTGGAAGAGACTGAGACACACCATCCAAGTGTCCAAACTGGACAGCTGGGCTTTCTGTGCTCCTAATTCTTCTTTCCTTCAGTGTAACAAAGCTTCTCCTTCCAGCAGAGAAAGCTGTATTTCCAGTGGTTATTCCCAGGCCAGTGCCTAGCATTAGATATCAGCAAGGATTTCAGTTATGTCCAATATCACTGTCCACTTTTAGGGTGCTTTTTCTCACCCTCTACGAAGCTCTGAGGCAAGTGTGGGTTGCCTGTGTTTGCTGAGGTGATGCCACAGGGTCACACATCCTAACCCAAGGCGTTCCAGCTTGTGTGCTGCTCTCCTTGTGACTGCTGAGGTCCTGGGCTGAGCTGAGCAAAGGGACTCTGTAATGCTGCCACCGAAGGCACAAGCCAGAGCATGCTCTCCTCAAACACAGCCGCCCCTCAGACCAGGAGGGACTTTTACATCCCCACATAATACATATTTGGAGTTTTTTCACCAGGTGCCTTTTTGGAAGGCGTTGCACCTCACCATGAATTTTCCTGGGTACGTAATCGTTAGCATGGGGAGGGAAAGGGCCATGTAGAGATGCTGTCTCCTTTCCACTTTGTTCATGTTCCATTTATTTTCACCCTCTGTATAGGGTGAGCACTTTTGCCACAGGGCCTTATCCTAACTTGATGACTCAGAAGTCAAAATCAACATAGAAATAGTCCCCCATCTCCTACATACTTTTTCTTTTCAATTTGGAAGAACCTGACTGTTTTTGTAAATGCTGGATGCAATCACAAATGTTATATTTTCTTGTATAAATTATCCTTAGATATTGAAATATAAACAGCCAGTGGGAAAGAAATTCAGTTTAAACTTCTTTCATTGTTCAAGGCAAAAAATGTGAACTTATCTGCTGAGAAATACTCTGCTTGTGCAGTGGAAACCAATCATCAATACCAACTTGCCAGCATTTTAATGATCGCCTGTGGGAATCCTGGAAATTATAACATTCAATCATCACAAGAAGATCATAGAAAAAAATAACGGGGACTAAGAGCTCCTGTGGCAAGTGTAGCCAGTGTTGACAGTGACATTTAGTACTACCATTAAATTGCTTGATTCTGGTGTTGTTGAAGGAAGATTTTAAGGCAGCCTTAGGAAGATACTGGGACTAGAAGTGTTATCGATGCAGTGAGTCACTGTGTGCCCAGCCCGAAGTCCCCTGGGCTCTGAGAGCCATGAGGTAACCATCTCCATCCCCTGGGATGATCTGGAAGCTGCAGAGCTTGGTGCAGGGCAGAAGCTGTGAAATGTTTCTGCCTGCTGACACCCACAAGATCGACCAGGCACTTCCGTCTCATGTGCATCACTGAGAAAATGTTTTGTGTGGCTGTCACTATAAATTACAGTGCCAGGTGAAGCCTGCTGCTGTGGATGTTTCAGTTCCTTGGCTTCTCCCCACAAGACTTTCTTGGGGAAGGGATGTTTATGTGCTGGTCTCCGTGGCAGTTTTCTTGGCAATGCCCAAGAGGTAAGGCAGAAAATGAGAAAATATCAGACAGTCTGCTTCACACTTTCCTTTACTCAGGATAATTTATCACAATGTAATCGAGGCCTAAGGAATCGAGAGACAAAAGACAAAGCATGCTGGATAACCTCTGGGGAGAGTAACTTTAATAAAGTCTAGTAAGGGATAACTGCTTGTGTTAGAGCTTTCACTCAGTTCAGGTTATTCAGAGGGTCTCTTTTTCTACTTTAAATATGTATCACACAAGCAGAATAGGATGAGATTTGCCTTGGTTTTGTAGGAAAGATTACAAGATACCAAGGAAGCAGCTGTGGCTTGGGATACCTATGAACCTCCAGCCCCAGATGCCAGAGGATAATCCTGGGAAAGTAACAATAGATGTTCCCTGGGTCCATAGACACTGTCCATCTGAGGCACAGTAATGAGCCAGATGTCCTCACCTCATTTGCTTGTATCACTGAGTCTTCAATTACTCTACAAAATTCAATCAAAATTGGCAAATAGATTTACAAGATTTTAGAGGGAACAACCAGACAGCAGAACCCAGGGCAACAAATGCACATGGTGTGTGTCCATAGAAAGCCAGGCTAACACTCCGGTGCTTGAAAAGTTACTAATGGAATTACTTCCTTAGGAATGTTCGCTGGTTTCCTATAGGGAAAAAAATATTTTTATTAAATGGCATTCATCAGAGATTGTTTCCCACTGGTAGTTCAGGAGGTGAACCTGTGTGTTGTTCTGTGTAAAGAAAATTTTCCTTTAAATAATAAATACATTTCTTTAAAAATTCCAGTCCTCTGTTCCCCTGCTTATTCACCAAAGTAACGAATAGCCCAAATAAATGTGGGCAAAATTTACCCACAAGCCCAGAATATTAACTGGGAAATTCCAGTCCTCTTGAAACTTGCAGTAAAAGAAAGTGGAATTACTAAACATAAAAGCCAAAGCCCCTATTGAAGTCCATGTATTCTTTGTTTATGCCACTACAGAGTGTGTTAGACAAATGTGTAGAGTTTGCAAAACCCTTTGGGTGTCCCTGAAAAATGAATTGGGGGATAAAAAGATTAGCTCCTCACACAAGGGCATAATAAAGCTACCGAACATTTCTGTCTTAATTGTGCTTCGTGCTAGAGTATAAGGGAAAGTTGCCACAGCTGAATAAAATGCTAAACTCTCCTAGCAGCAAAATGCTTCCTTTAATATAACAGCAGGAATATAAACCTCTCACTTGTAAGATATAGTTGACAAAAAAGGCTTATAACTCACAGAGGTTTTACATGGAATGAAAAAAAAAAAACTATGAAATTACTACTCTTGAAATATGATAATCTAAATCAGCAGTTTAATTTGCACTTCTGCATATCAGAGTTAATATTCCCATTGCATACAGACATTATAAAAAGTGCTGTTCCATTGACAACAGAAGAAAACATTGTACATTTTCATTTTTTTATATTTCATGAGTGAGAAAATGAAATAAGTGCATTTGTCCTCCTCAGCTGGCGTATAGTGAACCATATTTAACACTGTATCTGTTCAACAGAACTGAAAATTCTAACTCTCCAAAAGGGAGGAGCACAATCCCTACTTGTAACCTTAACTCATGGGAAACAGAAACATGTGTTTGCTGTAGAG
>VYZR01091554.1:90893-116608 GCA_013400675.1 Oxylabes madagascariensis
AGGTGTAGAACAAACACCCCGCCCCTTGAATAATGGGACTTTCTAAAAAAAAAAAAAAAAAAAAAAAAAAAGACAATACATGTTTGCACCCAGGATCTTAAAAAAACCACTGTGGCAGCCCTGGGGTTGTACAGATGAGCAGAGGTTGTAAGGTTGTATCCTGGTTCTTCAGGTTTCCAGTACATGACACAGAACCATCAAGCTAGCAACCAGTTTCCCTGGGGTGCAAATTGTCCTCTTCTTCTTTGTGATTGTTGTGTGTGCACAGACACAGACACAAAGCAAGAGAGAAAAAGGGGTCAGGAACCAGTCAGCGTGTGCAGTGCAGGCAAAGCACTGTCACCTCCCTGCACTGCCCCTGCTATTGGAAGTGTTGTGTTAATGACTAAGAGCAGGAGCTGTGCAGCCACGGATTTACCAAATCTCAGCTTTAAGGCTGTGGAAACAGGTAACCTCAGCATGTGACAACACACATTCCCTGCCATCACCACCTTCATCAGCATCACCACCTCCATCAGCATCCAGAACCACACGTCTCAAGAACAGCGTGAAGAAATTAGTTAGAAATGGTAATTTTTTGGTGTGAATGGCAACACGACTGCTCAACCTCCCCATTTTTAACAAGAGTTACAGCATCATGATTTTGCTATCCTGCAGTACAGCTTTCTGAGTGTTCTGGCGTGGGAGCTTTTCAAGAAGAATTACTGTTATTAGTCTTCATCTTCATGTGAATGTTACCTTTCCAGAATTCTGCTAAGCGAGCCTGAGAACACCTAAATGGAAATTGGGTTGAAAAGCTGTTATTTGCCTGCTCTACCTGACAGTAAATTTTCAGTTCATGTATGGATTTTCTTTCCTGTTCCTCAAGATTTGTGGCTTGACTGTTGTACTCCAGGAGGGAAGAAAAAAGTGTAGACCAAGGTAAAGTCTCTCTGGGAGCACAGTGAGTTTCTCTTTTGTGAACGTACTCTCTCTTTCCTGACTTAACAACAAGAAATCCAGCTCTCCCTTCACACTCCATTGCAATTTCAAGCTGCAGCCCAAACACTCCAAATCCACTGAAGAAAGCTATACATCCCCCAGTTGCTTCATACCTGTCATATATGCACTAAAGGTGTGTATGAAGTGACCTACATTGGCTTTACATCGTACCAAGATACGCAATATTTTCCTCTCTGTGGCACTCAGATTTGCATCTATGCAATTAACAGCGATGTTTAATTTAAAAAGCCAGCCAAGCAGCAGCCTGATGGAAAAGCTTTAGTGCTGTGAAATCGAGAGATCAAGAAATGATCTGTGACCTGAGCTTTTGCACTGCTCACTCAGGAGCAGCACTTCCCTGAGAGCAGACGCAGCTGAGGGCTGGTAGAGGTGGAACTGATTAACAGGGCAGATAGCACTTGAAGCATCCACCCCTTTCAAGGATGGGGAGAAGAAATTTACGTTAACTGATCTTCCTTCTAATGAAGGCATAAACAACAAAGCCTGCAAGGATCCCCCCACAGGGAACCATCAGCCCTGCTCCAGCCTGCTGGAAAGCAGCAGCAGCAGCACAGCAGGGTGCTTTCTGCTTACATGGTACTTATACAGTACACTCATATAGAATTAGAGGTTGGAAGAGACCTCTAAGATCATTGAGTCCAACCATTAACCTAAACCTGCCATTTTCACCACTAACCCCAGTCCCCAGGCATTGTATTCTGATATGGCACATGGCATTTTCCATTCCAAGGTCTCACAGAGTGCCACAGATCAGTGCACGTACCCTGTTGTTCTCAGGAGAGCCATTTTAAGGAACAGAACACAAAAAGGGGCTGAGAGGTTAAGGCTGAAAAATGATTTTGTGGCAGATCTCCATTCCATCCATGGCACCAGCCTGCCAACAACACTTAGAACACTCACAGATAGTAGCTTTCAAAAAGTGTGGTAACAACTGGATATTCTAAGCCACGCAATTGTCTCTTATAGCTCCTGGCATACATATCTCTATGACAGATAAAAATGTGATGAGTTTTACTTTTGATCCACTCTGTTGTAGTTATTTATCAGTTGTGAGCTGATGTTAAATCCCAGGTATGTTCCATATCTTTAGTCTCGTGTTTACACCATTAGTTATGCTATATCCTTATTTTCCATTTAAACAGCCCACTTAGTACCACTGATTCAAAATACAACTTTTTCACAAGACTGAATCAGTTTTTCAACACCTGAAGTTTTCTTTTGTCAGCCCAAGGGTAACAGCTGACTCCAGCACACTCCATGGTCCATGGCTTTTCTGGGGAGTCCTCTAGACAGCCCTGCTTTCCAGAACATGGCTTTCTTGATCCTGAGTGAGTAAAGACCCTTCGCTTCTGCAGCTCCAGCTCTGGAGAGGAGCATGGAGTTCATGTAAATCCTGGGCTTGGGGTGTTTGGGGCTGGCAAGGAGCAGCTTGTGGTGCTCTGTCTCAGGCCCCACACCTAACTGGCCCTACAAAGCATGCAAGGAATTTACTATCCTCCTTCTGAGTTGTCCTCCATGTGATCTTAATTGTCATTTCAAGATCTCAGCCCTCGTATTGAATCCTGTGTTGGAGCAGCCCAGCCCTGCTCAGCCCCAAGCCTTCCTCCTCCACTTGGGATTTCCTGGTTCATGGCAGCCTACCTGGAGGCAAGCAGCAGATTATGGCATAACCTACAGCTAGCCACTTTGAGGACTAGAGAAAATACACCAAAATAAAGAAGGCAGAGGGTCTGGCTGGAAAGAGAGGACATGGCCAAGAAAACCCAAGTGGGTGGCAGCTATGGCCAGCACAACCCTCCTCATCGTGTGCCAGTTTCCCATTGAACAGCAAATAAAGGTGACAAATACATGTTAAGTTTCATTGCTAAAATGATTTGTATTTGGGGTACAGATGCTGGACTCCTCAGTTTAATGCTGGCATGTGAAATTATCAGTTTGCAGCCTCAGGCACAGAAACAATAACTGCTGCTGCACACATTGTCAGTGCTGTGTATTTTTAGACTCTTGTAGGCGTTTGTAGTCATTTCAAAGTGCCTTGATGATTTTTTTCAAATGTTTTCCAGCAGGAATGAAGATGGTTTCCTGAGCTAGCTGGATATAATGACCAGTGTGAAAAAAAAAAGGCCAAGTGACTCTGCTTTTATTTCAGATCTAGAGCAATTCTGAGGCTGCACAGACAGTTCCTTTTGCTTTCCATGTTAAAGATTTTGTGATGGCAGCTAGAAATATTTTTCATGACTCTGCCCATTTTACCATGCCCCCTAGCAGGGACATGCTGCTCAGGGGTTGCAGGATGATTTTACTCACAAGTACTTAGGATGGGGCTGTTTTTCTCCCTTGGGTTCCCTGAAGACATACTGTCCTTAGGACAATGATAATTGCACCCAGTTGCTTGTATTTCATTATAAAAGAAAACCTCTGAAAAGTAGTTTTTAGTGGGTTCACAGTTCCTAAGAGATCAGTGCTGAGTTGTTCAAGAAATAATGTCATTTCTCCACAAGAGTCTGGAAGGGCTGAGCTGAGCCCTGCAGGGAGGTGGAGCCAAGGAGCCACAGGAGAGAGCTGGAAGGCAGCACTTGGCTCCTTTCAACTCACCCATTGCAAGGATGCAAAGTGGGGCCAGGAAGTGGGGGAAAGCCCCCGCCAGGGTAAAGGGGGAGTCATGGGTGGACAGAGCAGGAGTGGTCAATCCAACCAGCCAGGGAACAGAAAATGTGGGACAGGTCCTGTACACCTCGGCCTGAAAAAGAGGTGAGCAGAGACACAAATTGAAAAGATCTGTAAAGCCCTGAGGGGCACAGATGAAGCTACTTGTCTCCACTACTGTAAAATTCAGGAGGCATCAAAAGAAGCTAGCTGCGTCCTCATGAACAGTATTCCCTTTCTAAGTGGTCAGCATTCCCTAATTTCCAGAAAATTAGTTTTAAATGCTAGCCCTTTCCAAGTCTTCAGAGGTTTGGAGTACGTGGTCCTAAACATAATGTTTAAATGTTTAAACCAGAGGCAACCATAATTCCCCTCTAACCGAGGTCTTCTGCAGGGTTTTGTGCAGAGTGCCAGTCAGCCAGCCATTTCCAAGGGACTAGAAGTATTTTAGTACCTGCAAATCCATCAAAGAGGTCCTGCACGATTTTTAAATCACATTTCTGTGAAAATCCTCCCATGCTAAAGGATGATTTCTGTGAGGGACACCAAGACCAAAACCAGCTCCATGGTGATGCCTTAAGTTTTAGCTTTCATATTTTCCAGATTCTGTAATGCATTGCTATATATATGAACTTCATATAAAGTGTTAGCAAGTTCTCTTCACAGTTGAGTTAAACAAAGCAATCTTTTTCCAGCCTGAGAACCATGGACCCCGTTGCAGCTTCACGCCCAAGAAGTATAAACAACAGTGAATTGGGGAGAGCAAACCGGGAGGATGGGACTTCATAACCTGAAGCTGTAAATGGACAATTAACCCCAATATGTAAATGGACCAAAACTTTTAAAAGCATGAAAACTCGTGACTCGGGGTCCATCTTGGGTCGATCTTGGGTGTAGCCACAGTCCGGCTCTTGTACTGCCCAAGGTGTATCCTCTGAAGGCCTTTTAATAAATACCTACTTTAATTCTTAACTCTGTCTAGCCTCTTTAGGCATCAAAGGTATGTCCACAAAAAGAAAAAGTCAGAGCAAAGCAGGTGAAGAAGGGAGCATCCATGCAGCCTCATGCTTCTCTTATGCACTGCTGTTGTCCCTGCTCCAAAAGGCTCTTTCTGACCTTTCCACACAGGGCTGGCATGAAGCACAGCTGCACAAGGACAGCAAACACAAGAAATACAAGAAACTCTTGGCAGCAGCCTGCTGGTAGCTGCCCCAGAGCCTTCCTGGGCAGCCTGGGTATGCAGCAGTCCCAGTTTCTCATTGCTACCACTGCTAGACAAGATTTTATTAGAGTCTTGTAGGAGCTTAGGGTTTATTACTGCCTGAGCAAAAGCATTCCCACTCTCAGCAACACCAAACCAAATTTACGGGTTCATATGGAAGAAACAGACACTGACACCAGTAAATTCTCATAATTTGGTTTGTTATATGTTCTAAACAACCTATTTGGTGCCAGTATTTCTTGTGTTCGATGCCATCAGTAATTCTGTCCTCCTTGTTTATCAATTAATGTTTTTAATTAAAATGTACCCAGCCAGTTTAACTCACTGAGCAACTCTGCTGTGGTTATAATCATAAAGTCCAGCACTGCAACTGCAATCAGTGGTAGAGATCATCCATAGTATGGCTGTCCTCTCATTCTGCAGAAACAGCCAGAAGAAAACAGCAGTGAGAGACAAAATAACCCTCTTGTTGCTTTTAAACATCAGCCACAGCCTACAAGGATCTGGAGAAAAGGATCTCTCTTATTAAGCTGTAATCAGCATTGTCATTTTTTTATTATTATTATTAATAACCAAGTTTGACAAAATATCTGGGGAATCACAGCTAAGCTCCAGGATCACCAAGATTTCAGGAAGCAGTGTCTCTGCTAGAAGAGAGTTCTCCAAGTGTGCTGGAAAGACCTGAGACCACCAAGTCTGTGTCCCTGAACTGACTCTGCCCAAGGTTAACCCGGGTGATGGGGCAGAGTGCACCCACACTCTGCTGATGTTTGCTGATGACAAACAGCAGAGGTGGCTGATACGCCAGAGGGTTGTGCTGGCGTCCAGAGAGAGCACACCAGGCTGGGGAAATGGGCTGGAAGGTATGCCATAAAGTTCAACAAGAAGTGCAAAGTCCCGCACTTGGGAAAGAGCAATCTGAGGCACCAGTCCGTGCTGAGGGCTATCCATCTGGGAAGCAGCTTGGCAGAAAAGCACCTGGGGGTCCTGGTGGACACCAAGTTGATCATAACCCAACAATGTGCACTTAAGGCAAAGAAAGTGAATGGTGTCTTGAGCTGCATTAGGAGAGGTGTTGCCAGCAAACTGAGGGAGGTGATCCTTCCTCTCTGCTCAGCTCTGGTGAGGCCACTCCTGGAGTGCTGGGTCCACTCCAGTACAGGAGAGACTCCAATGAAGAACCATGAAGATGATGAAGGTTGTGGTGCACCACTGCTATGAGGAAATGCTCAGAGAGCTGTAACTGCTCAGCCTGGAGAAGAGAAGGCTCAGAGGGATCTCATCAATATGTATAAATACCTGAAGGGAGGATGCAAAGAGGACACAGCCAGGCTCTTTCTGTTGGTGCCCAGTGTGAGGACCAGAGGCCATGGGCACAAACTGAAACAGAAATTTTCCCCTGAACATCAGGAAGCTGCCCCTGTGGAGTCACCAAGCACTGACATAAGTTGCCAGTTTTCAGAATCTGTCTGCAAATGGTCCTGGGCAATTGGGTCCAGGTGGCCCTGCTTGAGCATGGGAGGTTGGCCCAGGTCCCTCTCAACCTCAACAATTCTGTGGCTCTGTGAACCTAATTGCTCCTACTACTGTGTGCTCTTAGCATATTGCTCTTTCACATCAAAACTTTCTTCACAATGAAGTGACCTGGAGAAAAGGTGACCTCTTTCCAATTCTCAGCTTCTGGAGGCAGGGACAAGCAGCACATTCCTGTACGGTGACAGGAAATGCGTATTCCCAACATGGTGCCACGTGATCCTTGGCACAGGNCGCACTTGGGAAAGAGCAATCTGAGGCACCAGTCCGTGCTGAGGGCTATCCATCTGGGAAGCAGCTTGGCAGAAAAGCACCTGGGGGTCCTGGTGGACACCAAGTTGATCATAACCCAACAATGTGCACTTAAGGCAAAGAAAGTGAATGGTGTCTTGAGCTGCATTAGGAGAGGTGTTGCCAGCAAACTGAGGGAGGTGATCCTTCCTCTCTGCTCAGCTCTGGTGAGGCCACTCCTGGAGTGCTGGGTCCACTCCAGTACAGGAGAGACTCCAATGAAGAACCATGAAGATGATGAAGGTTGTGGTGCACCACTGCTATGAGGAAATGCTCAGAGAGCTGTAACTGCTCAGCCTGGAGAAGAGAAGGCTCAGAGGGATCTCATCAATATGTATAAATACCTGAAGGGAGGATGCAAAGAGGACACAGCCAGGCTCTTTCTGTTGGTGCCCAGTGTGAGGACCAGAGGCCATGGGCACAAACTGAAACAGAAATTTTCCCCTGAACATCAGGAAGCTGCCCCTGTGGGGTCACCAAGCACTGACATAAGTTGCCAGTTTTCAGAATCTGTCTGCAAATGGTCCTGGGCAATTGGGTCCAGGTGGCCCTGCTTGAGCCTGGGAGGTTGGCCCAGGTCCCTCTCAACCTCAACAATTCTGTGGCTCTGTGAACCTAATTGCTCCTACTACTGTGTGCTCTTAGCATATTGCTCTTTCACATCAAAACTTTCTTCACAATGAAGTGACCTGGAGAAAAGGTGACCTCTTTCCAATTCTCAGCTTCTGGAGGCAGGGACAAGCAGCACATTCCTGTACGGTGACAGGAAATGCGTATTCCCAACATGGTGCCACGTGATCCTTGGCACAGGACCAGAGATGGTGAGAACATCATATCTGATATGGGCAGAAAGACAGGACATCCACATGGGCTTTTGTGGCTGAAATGCATTCCCCAGCTTTCTGAGGCCATGGGAAATTCTGATTCCTGGGTCTTCTTATAGTCAAACCAGTCTTTCTGAGTGGGAAAGCCATCTCCCAGATCCCTGGTAATTGCTTTTGTGGTAAATACAGTCAGGGCTGAATAACACTAAAAAAGATAGCTCTTCTGCAATTAATTATTTTCAAAAAGAACTAGGATTCAGCCAACTGCTGATGAAGCCAGAGGGAGCTGGGAGCTGGGCCATTCCTGAAGCAATGAAAAAGCTTTACCAGCAGTTTAAGAGCTGTATCATTTTATTCATAAAACCAGATAGATACTGCCCTTTGCTGTCACTTTTCACACTTGAATTTTCCATTCATTCTGCAAACAGTATCACTTAAATCCTGCACTAGTATTTTAATACTAAGATTAAAGACTTCCATACAGTGGGAAAGTCCAAAACAGAACTTGAAAATATTAATGAAGTGAATGAAAACTGGGGTTTTTGAAAAATGTCTGAAATAACTTGTTTGGTGTGGAAAATAGGATGAGAAGAAAAGCAAAATGGAAAGAAACCTGTGCAAGACAAACTGCCTAATATTTTTTAAGCCCAGGTAGAAAAAGAGATGTAAGTACACAGGGGCATGCAGGGCTATAAGTTGTGCTGTCATGACTGGTCACAGGATAAATAAATGAGAGGGTCTAATGGGTTTGACACTACAACCACCCGCAAGAGCAGCAATAAACTAAGGCTGGGAGAACTGCTTGATCACAAGGAGCTACTGGGGAATAAATGGCAGCGTAAATGGTAGACAAAAGTTTTGGAGTCTAGTGGCTTGCTCTGTGCCCAGCATCTGTCCGAACAACTCACCAGATCAAAGAAAATTTTAAAAGACATTTCTGTCTCTGTCCTTTTTGGTTCTTGTGTGTTAAAAGTTCTTTTTTGCTGAAGCTAGTGCATGCAAAACCACTGTGGCCATTCACAGCACCGGATGTGTGTGTGTACAGCACAGTAAATTAAACAGAGACACTGTTAATGCTGGTGTAGGTGCTGTCATCCTCATCACACCCATTGCCACTCCTAAATGTGTAATTTGATTGATAAAGAAGTAAGCAGACGGAGAGCAGGCAGAGGAAGCGCTGTCATCAGCACAGATGGGCAAACATGATGCACAAATACACTCACCTTGACAGAACCCTAAGTCTTCTCATTTCATTACTCTTCAGGTCTCTTGTTACAGGGGTTTCCAACAAACTTCTTCTCTGACTTACTCATACAAGATGCTGAAAATGACGGAAGAGCTGATGAGAATTGGGAGGATGAAGAAGATGTTGGGAAAACAGTCATACATGTCTGAATCAGAGGCCAATAACCTGTTCTGCTGGCAAGTTATGTTTTTGTTCATTTGTTATTATGAAGCTAGAAGTTAGTTTTCTCAAATTCAATTTTTTATTTTATTGGTGGCTTTTGAGGTTTTTCTACAAACAAGTCAGGCAATCAGGAGAACAGAGCAAGATAGTCATGAAGAGTGAGCTGAAATGCAGAACACCCTTGTTCTGCTGGGGTCGGACACCTCTCAGGTCACATCACTTGTGTCTTAGCTCAGCTTTGTGTGAGATGGAATCAAAGCTTTCCTTGTGGAAGGGGCTTGATGTTTTATTGCTGTAAAGCAACTTTATCTCCGGGCTTACAGTTAATAACTGCACAGGGAGTTGTTTAACAACATTAACAACAGCAATGACAGCTTTATCAAATCAGTAGTGTGTTTTCCATATAATTCAACACTTTCCAAAGGAGGAAAATAGTGAGGCTGCTTTGGGCTCGGCCTTGTTTTCGCCCCCATCCCCTGCCCTCTCTGGCCTAAGATTCTGGAACCAAACTTTCCAAACAAAGTTGCTTTTCTTGTTACTGCAAAGACATCTTGAGAGCAAACCTATTTTTCCTACAGCTTAGTGTGTTCAGAAGGGAGAACTTTCTGCCAAATTCCCATTTCCTCCCTTCTATTTCAGCTTGTAAAGTTGTTGGTGTAACCATTAATAACTGGTTAATGGTTTCCTTGGGGAAAGGAATCCTGATCTGACATCTCCTTCAGTGCAGAGGTGCTGTGTGAAACCTACCTTGGACTTGCAGGTTTTGGGGGCTCCTGTCTCCATCTGTAGGCTGTGGTGGGTGCTGGTCAGACCTTGGTATCCCTGTGAGTGACTGAGGCTTTCCACTCTCTGAGATCCTCCAGCAAAGTGCCCTGGTGGCCTGAAAATCCTGGTGCCCCCTCCCTATAAAAGCAACCTTCATGTCCTAGTTTCTCAACCCTGCACTTGGGTCACAACAACCCCTTGTAGTGCTGCAGGCTGGGGGAAGTGTGACTGGAAAGTGGCCCAGCAGCAAAGGACGTGGGGGTGCTGTTCAACAGCAGCTGAACATGAGCCAGTGTGCCCAGGTGGCCGAGAAGGCCAATGGCACCCTGGTCTGTACCAGCAATAGTGTGGCCAGCAGGACCAGGGCAGGGATTGTGCCTCTGTACTCAGCACTGGTGAGGCCACACCTCAAATCCTCTGCTCAGCTCTGGGCCCCTCACTACAAGAAGACATTAAGGGGCTGGGGCATGTCCAGAGAAGAGCTTACACCTCACCTTACACACACAGACTTTCTCAGCCCACCTTTCCCACCTGTGGGTACCGGCACCAGCAGAGGCAGGTGAGTATAGGCATCTTCCACCCAAACCACCCTTCCAGCAGCTTCTTATGAGCTACTGGTTTTAAACTTTGCCTTTGTTACATGGCCTTGGCCAGAGTAGTGTTGGCCAGGTCCTCTTTACACCCAAATTTGCCATTACCCAAAAGCCTTGTCTACCTCTTGTTCATCCCTAAGATGACGACACACTTAAAAAGCTCCGTAGTCTGTAAACAAAATGATCAAAGGAAAGCTTCTAAGTAAGTTAGTTGTGGCACAAATATATTGGCAGATGTATGAGGTTTTTAAATCCTTCTGCCATAGTGAGAGGATAAAATTCCCAACACAAACGGCAACTCTGCAGCAAGATTCTGACATAATTACTGTAATTATATTGTCTCTGCACTCTCTCATAAATCAGTGACAGTATATATTTAATGAGCCCGTTCAGCAGGTTGCTCCCAGCCGCTCAGATTCGCAACTGCAATGCAGAGGTATCTTAAAATAAAATTAACCCTTGGAAGCGAGGCCTCTTTCAGCGAGGATGCAGGAGAGTCTCATGGAGACTGGCACTGCACACCCTCTTCCCTACATGGCTGGAACACACAGGCAGGCTTCAGTGCAAGGGCTGATTTGCCTCGGTGGGTAACATTTTGCCAGTGCTGCCTGAGTGAGCTGGGTGTGATGGACCTGAGCGCTGTCAGAGTGTAACCTGCTGGCAACCTGCTCGTGGGTTACACCTGGCTCAGCCCACAGTGCTGATGCGGTGCCCTGCAGGAAAGCCAAGGGTTGCTGTGACTTCCCCTAAGGTCTACTTAAAACAGAACCCCACCAAACAAGCAGTCTTGCACACTTAGCTCCCTGGGGAGTTTAAACTCACACCACAAGGTGCAGGTTTGTCCTGAGGATGCAGCACCTTGCTTTGACTTCCTGCAGTACAGCTGTTCTTCTTGAATCTCAGCTTGTCAAAGGAAAAAGAAAGCAATTTCAGGAGACACATCTGTGCAACTCAGGATTTACTTAAGCATCAAAAAATACGAAGTACTGATTCAGAGTTCAAGGCAAACACACACTAGCCTAAAATGTATTCCTGGGCTATATAATATTGTCAGACCAAAAATTTAGATATGACTTAAACTATCCCTTTACATTTTTCCCCTTGCTGGTAGCCGGCAGTGAACATACTGGCTCTTCGGATCCTTTGCAGATTAAGGGGTTTCTGTGGCTTGGACTGGACCTGCAGTGACATCTCGTGGTCCCCCACGAGGTGAGGTGCTGGCTGGTGAGTGGCACAGCCCCCCGACCCAAACCTCACGCCGATGCCCCCGGAGCACAGAAGTGCTCAGCGCTGACCAGCACAAACCTCCCTGGGGTCACACCTCCACCTGGGGTGGCTGAATGCCCCGCGGGGAGAACAACACACACCTCCCCCTGCCACATCCCTTCACCTTCCCTTGCAGCAGCAGGGGAGACTTCAGAAGTCATCATTTTAAGCATGAAGGTAAATCAGCCATGAAAATCAGATCATTACACAGAGAGCCCGTGGGTGGGCTGTACTTGCCTGCAAAGCCTTGGTACTTTTAACGCGAGACAAGGAGAGGAGTTAATGTGTCTCCATCTGTGCTTGTGTCTGTCTGAGACTCACATGTGAGCAGGATGTTTTGTGCTTCACCACTTCTTTTGTTGTGACTCTCAAACAATTTCCCACTGAAAACCAACATGCTTGCTGTTGGCATCTAAGTAGAGGAAATTAAATCCAACATTTCAGTGTTATCTGATTTCACATCCCTGCACACCATTGTATAATTTCACCACCTACTCATTCTTTTTCTTCACACGCAAGTGCATTTAGAGAAAATACAATCCTTGAGTGAATACTTAGTGAGGGAAAGGTTGTAATCAGCTCGGATAGAAATCAGACAGCTTATTTTCTTGAAAAAAGGGGGAAAGAGAAGGAAATGAAAGGGAATAATTTCTTTCCTGTGAACTTAGGGCACCAAAAAATTGTATGGCAAACTATAACAGAAGAAAAATAGTTGAAAAACTTAACAGGCAACAGTACGCCTGAGCTATTGGACTAAAAATAACATTAAAGTCAAAGATCTGATTCATAAGATGTCTTCTGTGTTCATTAAAAAAGAATTAAAAAGTTACAACAAGACTCACGATTTTTTTCCAGAGCAAAATAACTGGATGTCCCCTGAAGATCATCAGATATATCAACACTTACCATCAGATAGGCAGCAACTGAGTCATGCTGGGAGAACAAGCACAATGCAGACACCTAAGATCAAAACCAGGATCTGAAAAGTTGCTCCGTACTGTCTAATCCATCAAAATACTCAGTCCTCGGAAAGAGGACAAGTGTGGCACACTGCTGAGCACCTTGGGCATTAAGCTTAGGGGGACCACAAGTCCGTCCTCTCAGGCACCTTCCTCCAGCTCTTTTTCTGTAGGGGCAGCACAGGCAGCAGTCCCAGGCCAATACCTCACTCTGCTGGGGGCTGCAGGCAGGTGGGCCCGGTGGGGACAAGACCAGTTCATAATTACATTATGCAGAAATGCAAATGCTGAGCTCCACCTCACACACCCCTCCAATGAGACTGGATGTGCATCAGGAGCTCAGGTTTAACAAGGGCACGTGATCACAACTGTCAGGACTATCACCTATATTTCTTTTCCTGACTATGTGTGACTATTCTAACTTTCTCATAGACATTTTTGCCTTGGAGGTGTTGGTTGATGAGAAGTTTAACATGACCCAGCAATGTGCACTTGCAGCTCAGGGAGCTAATCGTATCCTGGGCTTCATCCAACACAGCGTGGCCAGAAGGGCGGGGAAGGGAATTCTGACACTCTGCTCCACTCCGAGACCCCACCTGGAGTGCTGCATCCAGCCCTGGGGCCCCCAACATGAGAAGGACGTGGACTTGCTGGAACAACTACAGAGAAGGGTCATAAAGCTGCTCGGAGGGCTGGAGAACTCCTCCCATGAAGGCAGGCTGAGAGAGCTGGGGCTGTTGAGCCCAGAGAAGAGAAGGCTCCAAGGAAATATAAGAGCACCTTCCAGTGCCTAAAGGGGACTACAGGAGAGCTGGAGAGGGACTTTTGACAAGGGCATGTAGTGATTAGACAAGGGGGAATGGCTTTAAACTGACAGAGGGTAGGTTTACATTAAATATTAGGAAGAAATTCTTTACTGTGATGGTGGTGAGGCTCTAACACAGGTTGCCCAAAGAAGCTATGGATGTCCCATCCCTGGCAGTGTTCAAAGACAGGCTGGACAGAGGTCTGAGCAACCCAATCTATTGGAAGGTGTCCCTGCCCATGGCAGTGGAGTTGGACTAGATGAATTCCAAACCATTCTATGATTTATGCAAGTTTCACAGCCATTTAAAACCAAAGACATTATGCAAATATAATGAGCAAACCTTTTCCAGTTAATTTCAAGTAGGAAATAAGTAAATCTTTCTTCTGGTTCCTCAGCATTTCTTGAGAGCAGGATAATGTGGTCAGTCCTCTATTCCAATACTTTTTCGGTTTATATTACTTTCACAGAAATAAGAGGAAGCCCATCTGGGGAGAAGGGCAGGAGCTGGTGCAGAGCAGCTGCCTGCCCCAAGCCAGGATTCACCTCTGGCTAACACATTATCACCAAACATGTGCCTGATTGCCATGTGCATCTGAAGTGCCCCATCTGCAATCTCTTCCAGTGCTCCACAATCTTTCCTGTTACATAGTTCCTCTCTTGTGACTAATCTAAATATTCTTTGGTTCAATGAGCCTATTATTTTCTTGTTCTAGCCACCATGAACATAAAAGACACTGAAAAGATGAAAGGAATAAATTGTTCTCTTTGTGTCTTGAGACTTGTATTTCCTTATGGTATTCTCTAGGCAAACCTACTCAAACTCATTCAATCTCCTTATATTTCTCATTCTCATAATACATATGTTCTCACGTTTACATGCTTGCTGTTAAATCTCATTGCTCTTCTCTGAACTGTTTTTTCCAAGCAAGCATGACATATAAAACTAGACCTGCTATTTCAGCTGATGCCTCTCCAGAGCAGAACAGAATGAGGCATTTTGTCATAGGGGTGAGAGTGTCTTTATACCTCTCTGTATTTCTCTTCATTTTGTGGCATCACTGTGTTGTGAGAATGGGTCACAAAATGAATGCCAGACAACTACCTGACCTTTTTCAACTGTGTTGACCTTTAATTCCTCTCTGTTCTGTTTGTAAAGTTCCCTGGTTCTGTCCAATTTCCCAGGATGATTTTGAATCCTATTTCCACCCTTTAAACATGCTTGCAACCTCACCTGTCCCAACATGAAACAACACTGCCTCTTTTTCTCTCCTACATATCCTGCCTGAAACAAATCACAAAGCAGTCACAAAACCTTGTGCGTATGTAGCATGTAATCCAACAATCTCTGTTTATGCTCTTTTTATTCTGAACCCCTCAATAAAAAAAGACACACAGTTATTTGTTTGATATTTTTTTTAAAAACAAAACATTTTTTTACTATTAGGACTGGTAAGAAAACACAAAATAGTAAAACTCCAGACCCTCTTTCCCACAGGGACATGCGCCTATGGCACATTTGAAAAGTGTGTGTTCTGTGAAAGTAATCTCTACATATATAGAGTTTTAAAACTGATTTGTAATTATATTTAAGACAGTGCTGAGAAAATAGGAAGACCCGTCCAATACTTTGAGAACAATTCTTTTCCTCTCTGACTTGTTTTACATTTTTACATTAGGAGAAGTGGGATTTGAACCCCTGTTAGAAACAGCTCTATATTTCAGTCAATGACAAGAAGTAGTTATTTCATGTTATTTAGCGTATTTCCTTTTCTTTCAGTTTCTAAATTAGACTGTAAAATTCTGCTTATATCAGAGTCACACAGCTGGACAACACAGTGCTCTGGGACTGGATCCAGTGCACCAAAGCTGTTGATTCCTACTGTCCTGACTCTAAAAAGTGGTAAGGGGTGAATCTGACATCCACAGGGATGAAGTTACTGCAAGCTTTGGTAAAGATGTTAAAGAAAAAAAAAAAATGGTTGTCCAGAACTTTGATTTCTCATTGAAATAAAGAGGGGAACTAAAACCAATGCAAAACATAAATACAAATTTAAATTACAAATTTTCTTAGTTCAGGTCCTGTCATTTATTCATATGATGGCAAATAGAAGCCCACTTTAAGGCTATTTTTCCACCTTTATAATTTAAACTTTTAGCTGCATTTTAAGCAATCAGCAAGCTGGGTTTAAGTTATGCAATAAGCTCACTCTGTTCAGCTATGCTGGAGTCACACCAGTTCTAGTTCTGCTCAGTCATACCAAGGTAAATACCACCTTTGCTCACACTTCATAAATTCTTCACTCTATCAGAGGAAAGAGACAGAAAACTGCCCAACTCCAAGGAGCTCTCCGGGGTCCAGCAAAATATCTTGGATAACTGGAACCAGGAGCTGTTCTGCCTTTATGGACTTCAATAGGAATGGAACAGTTCCTGGTGACTTAAAGGAATTTGTCCCAAACAAGAACATCTGTAAACATAATGATAACTCATAGAAGACCTCTTGTGCAAGAAAAAGGGGAAAAGGACTCATGGAGCAAAAGAGAAAATCAAAGAGAGCAGTAGAAATGTGCATCAAAAGGATGCAATACCTCAAAACAAGTGAAAACCTTTGAAAAAGACCTTTCAGAGAGTTATAGCAGGTGGAACAACAAAGCATTTTTGGTCCCAGGAGATGCCATGAATCCTAAATACAAAGTTCTCACAGTGACATGACTAGTTAGGATTCTATGTAAAAATTCAACTTCTGACCACAGAGTTCCTTATGCCATTTCTAATTTCATTTAGACACAAATCAATATTTGGCAGCTCTGAAAATACTCTTGCTTCATGTGGTCTTGAAGTAATAAAGTTTGAAAGAGTGAAAAGTATGAAATTTGGTTTGTGGCAAAGAGTCACAGATAAACTCTTTTAGACTCTGAAATTACAATTTTACATTATTTCACTAAATGCTGTGTGCAAACAAGCCAGTTCATTATAGCGCCACAGATTATTTCCATAACTAGAAATAACTGGTGACCTGAAAAAAATCCACAGTCCATACAACCCAACACTGAGCTGAGTTGCAAATGTCTTATGAGCCGAAGGAATACTTCACTTAAAACACTGAAGCTGTTGATGAAATAAGTCAGTCCCTCCCCTGACTGGGGAGGAGGAACATTTCCCCCTGCACTAAGAGTCCGGTGCTTCAGATGTACTGTTCTTCATCTGCTCCGTTTATGAGCAAGGACCACTTGCCCGCTTCCTCCTCAATGAAACCATTGCGTCTCGGCAGCCTGTCTGAAGCCAAGGAAGAGAGGGACACTTGGCTAGTCTGATCCCAAGGAGATGGTTTGGAAGAATCCCTCCTCCTATCGTCCATTCCAATGTGAACACTGATTTGAGAAGGCGTGAGTGGCTTCATGCGGCCTTGAGCTTGTGCTTCATAACTTTCTGTGTCTGGCTTCTTGTAACTGAGAAAGAGAAAAGATATTAACAAGAAGTCAACATGTGGAAGCATCTGGCATTAGAACAAATCAGAAACTTCTGATAACATAAATGTATTGAAAGTTTACATAGAAAATATAAATTTAGAGATTAATTACATATGTTTAAATTAAGTTTCCTATCTAATAGCTCACAAACAATTAATTTAAAACGTGTGGTATCAAGAGTGCGCTACTGTGTTCTTTGGAACCTGAAGTTCTATTCACCTGATCTAAAACTTCAAGAAGGATTATTATCCTAAAGTGTACACTGTAATACAGCTTCCATAAGTCTGAAGCCAAATATTTTTTAGGGGGTTCTCAATATCTACCCAAAATAGTGTGTGACACTTAATGCAATCAGCACAAGGTCAAAAGAAATGGAGAATTAAGGAATCCCTTGACAAAAATTTCTCATCCTTTGGATAACTATACAGTGAAACCTTTTAGCATGAAAATCTTGTAGTGGTAGGACTGATTCTGCAAGCAGAATATGTCGCTTATATTTATATTGTGGTCTCACTGAGCATTTGTAGGATTAGAAACATGATGTAGTAACAGATTTCCTGTATTAGTTTATACTATACTGTACTGTACTATACTGTAACATACAAAAGACCCCAGATACAATAAAAATATGTGAAGGTTTGGACCAATTTCAGACACCATAAAATGTCTTACTCTTGAAAGGCGTTTGCTTTCTGTGCTGTTAAGAACAGGTCCACTGTAATTGCCAAAAAGGGCACCCAAAAAATGTAGCATTAAAATGAACAGAACTTGAAAAATCTTGTAGATCAGAAATTGGTTTGCTTCCAAAAGAATAAAGAAAGATACCTTAGCTGCAGCAAGGTGCAAAAGAATAAATACACTGCTTCCCCATTTCTCTCTGGTTAATTCAAATAGACAAAAATAAAAACCAAAAAGGTACAAATATTTTTTCAAAAATCTATTGTTACATTATGGAGAATCATCTTTCAAACTAATTTTTCATTTGCTATTCCCAGCAAAACCTCCTGATCATTACCTGGTATTGAACTAGATCTCCACCACACAGGCCCAGGTGACATCCAGTCACACTTTTAGCTGCTAGTTAAAGCATACTGCATNTATCTACTTATTTCCAAGTGATTGTATTGAGAATTTATGCTTTGATATGCCATTCCCAGCAAAACCTCCTGATCATTACCTGGTATTGAACTAGATCTCCACCACACAGGCCCAGGTGACATCCAGTCACACTTTTAGCTGCTAGTTAAAGCATACTGCATACTGTCTTAGTCCAGGTAAGTTCATAATAGTGACACCTGTCTCTTTTGGAGCCAAGGATTAGACAGAACAACCCCAAGCTAATGGACTTTCAGGTACTTTTAGATGTAGAAAGCCCAAAGTAGTGTCTCACGTGAGTCCCAGCCTCAGTACTGCCACAGCTCCCCAGCTGATAAACACAAGACAACTTGCCATTTCAGCTGCAGGGAAGACAGCAGAACGGACACAGAAGAAGCTGCCATTGCAGCTGATCCCATCCAAGGCTGAAGCATGAGGCCAACAGGCATGAACACACCTAGCAAAAAACACATGGACATGAGCCAGAGCTGCTCGTCCCAGCACAGGCATTTCCACCCCGGCATATTATAGAACAGATCAGCAGTTCTACAACACAACCTGCTGAGACCTCCACAAACACAGCTAGATCAATATATGTATTTACTCACTTATAACTAAACATGTCCCTTCCATTGCCAGGCATGACCTTTGCACCAATACAGGTACAAGACTGCAGCCACAGTGTGAGACTATTTGTCCCTTCCAGATATTTTTCACATATGAAGCACAGCAAAGGCAACAGAAAGACAAAGCAATAGCACGGGAAAAGGAGGGAGAAGTTACTCATAAACAAAACAAAAAAAGGAATACTTGAAGTGAGTTTGAAGTAGGAATTTAGAGCATGAGAAAATGTCTGACAGAGGCATAAAGAATACAAGCAGTAGGAGAGAAAATGTGTGATTCAGGGAAAATAAAAAAAGGGAGCACCTAAAAGTAGGATGATAAATCTGATTAAAGCTGAGTTTGAATATACAGAAACTAATCCCCAAGTACTGCTATATGAAGTAAGAGCACAGTTTTAATTTCATCTACAAGTATTTATTCCTAAGAGGCAAGCAAAGAGAAAAAGAAATATGAAAAAAAGAGAAAAAAATGTATTTATTTTGCCCTCCTTCTACCAAGTTTTAAATAATTTAGGAACATGTCTTTGGTTCCTTGAACAGGGAATCGATCCTAGAAGAGCCACCAAAGAGATCAACTGTGCTGCTGTCTTTGACAAGCTGAGCTCTGGCAGTCACATACCTGCTGCTATGGGTATTCCAAGCATATTATAAATTAAGGCAAGAATCAGATTTATTCGTATTCTTCGAACTGTTCTCTTGGATAAGTGAATACTGGCAACTACATCCAGCAAATCATTCTGCAAGACAGAAGAGCACTGAAAGTTTTCCACATGCGGTCTTCAGAAAACTAAACCAAAAAGAAGAGTGTCAGTGATAAAAGAGGACAGGCCAAAACTGTAGTGCTCACTCGGATAAGAACAACATCTGCAGCTTCAATGGCAACATCGGTGCCCATTCCAATTGCAATTCCAACATCGGCCCTGGCTAGTGCGGGGGAATCGTTGACTCCATCACCAACCATTGCAACCTTCTTCTTTCCATTTTGGAGTTCCTGGACCTTTGCAACCTTGTGAGAAGGAAGAACCTCCGCAAAGACTTTTTTGATCCCAACCTACGTACAAAGAAAGACACCCCGTTGGTGACATGCTTCATGCTGGAAGGAAGAGCCATTTGCTGTTCTAGGTGAAGGGCAAACGGGAATATCAACCAAACTGATTCTGGGGAAGGCAACACTGGAAAGCTACACAAAACTGAAGAGTAACATGCCTTTGGCATAAGAACGGGATTGATAACAGCACCCTCCTGCTGCAGAGATGCTGGCAAACCATATTCTGCCCTCAGCATCATGTCCTGCATAGCTTCTGGAGCTCTACTGCCCCAGCAATAAAGATTTGTCTTTTAAATACTTTCAGGAGTGGTGATTCCACCACTTCCCTTGGTCCTGCTGGCCCCCCTATTGCTGATACAGGCCAGGATGCCATTGGCCTTCTTGGCCACCTGGGCACACTCTGGCTCATGTCCAGCCGCTGTCAACCAGCACCTCCAAGTCCTTTTCTGCTGAGCAGATTTTCAGCCGCCCTGCCCCCAGCCTGTAGCGCTGTCTAGGGTTGTTGTGACTCAAGAGCAGGACCTGGCACTTCACCTTTTTGAACCTCACACAACTGGCCTCAGACCATCAATCCAGCCTGTCCAGATCCCTCTGCAGAGCCTTCAAGCAGATACTGCAACACATGAACTATGTATGATCAAGCAGTTACAGCAGGGGAAACAGAGACAACAAGAATGTGCAGGTCTCAGGGAGATTATAAAAATAAAGCAGATGGCTGGCTAAATGCTTTCACCCATCCACATCATAACTTATGTGGAGTTGCTAGCAATGGATCTAGTGTTGTAGTTGAAAAACAGATGAGTGTATTAAACAGTGCTGGGATAATGCCCTTTGTTTGGCTGCCTCACGAGGCAGAAACAGATTTTCATCACATAAGATA
This sequence comes from Oxylabes madagascariensis, assembly GCA_013400675.1. Lineage (NCBI taxonomy): Eukaryota > Metazoa > Chordata > Aves > Passeriformes > Timaliidae > Oxylabes > Oxylabes madagascariensis. The sequence continues at coordinate 111,327 of VYZR01091554.1, forward strand.
GAAGCTCTCTTTTAACCTTTTTAAAAGTAACATTTTATGACGTTTTTAAAACTGCTTACCATTTCTTTCCATTGGAAAGTATGTTCCAAAAACTCAGTGAAAAGGTAGGTTGACACAAACTAAGCTTGTTTATAACATTCATCTGTGTTCCAAATTCAAGCTTGTTTCTGAAAGACTTTTTTCCCTTGACAAAGAAAGTTGGGTGGGAAAGCACTTTACCATAACTGAACACAAAAGCAAAAGTGTGAAACCCAGTAGGAGGAGGATTGAAGCAGATGACGGAGAAACAAAACAGACCTCACAGCACAGAAGAACGTGCATACACCACAGTGCTGGCTGAGTCAGCTGTGTGGTGGGATACCTGAGGAGAGCAAATGCACATGGTAAGATTAGAAGTAGACCAATACAAAGGGAAAGAGGAAAATGAAGACTGAGAGGGTGGAAACATAGCAAGGTAGAGTGAGAATCTGACTTTTCATTTATAGTTTGAGGTGAGGGAAATCTCATATAAACCCCACCTCCTTTAGACTGCTATGCTTCTTAACAATAATTCATATTGTTATGTTACTCTTTAAGGTAATGACAAATCCACACTGTGGATTCCCTAACTGTGACCAGGACTGGACCTCAAAGGAACTTTCCTTCATCACTGACCAAACAGGTCTGCCTTTCAGCAAATGGAAACAGGAGGCTTCAGTTCAGCAATCAATTACTGCAAGAAACTCCAATACTCTGGAGAAGTACTGACTGCATGTCTTCAGTGGGATCTTAAAGCAGCCACTGGCCTCACTATGCCATAGGACTTGACCTTATTTTCAGTCCAGTTCAAGAAAAAATTGCCTTCATTTAATGTATCCAGGGAAACTGTAGTTCCAGGGAAACTGAAGCTCCTGCTTCAGATTCACCAGGGCAAACAGGAGTTTTACAACCTCATCATGTAGCTTTTAAAAACACAGAGAAGCAGATACCTGAGTAGCAATGGCTTTTGCAGTTTTCCTGTTGTCCCCTGTTAGGAGCACCACGTCTATTCCCATGCTCTGCAGCGTGTGCACAGCAAGGGCTGCCTCCTGCTTGACAATGTCTGCTATTGCGATCATTCCACACAACACACCTGCACAAATTAAAACATCCTCTGTCAGAGAGAGCTGTGGGAGGCAAAGAGGCAGCAAGAGAACAGAGCTCCCTCTCCATCACACTGTGGCAGCTTGTGAAATAACACATTCTGAGCAATATTGACATTCATGTCTGCACCTTTCTCACTCATGGTCTCTTCTTTTTATCATTTGCCAGTTTCAGATCAAACAATAAACACCTTTGATATTTAGAGATCAGGAAGACAAAGAGGAGAATAGCTTTTAAACAAGCCTGACCTCTGTGTTTTATGATATGGACAAATATGATAGTGGGTCAGAAAAAGTGTTGGTATTTGTGCCCACGTCAGATGTTGAAGCAACTCCTCCAAGAGGAATTATATAGAGTCTGGTTTTATGTCCCCTAGTCTTTCAGGGTTGGATCTCTAGTAGAATTAATTACTTTAATTGAGAAGTCTTGCATCTGCCTTCCAGTACATTGGCTCAAAGGTGCATCCACACTTCCTTCACAAGCAAATGCCTTTCAAAACTGCTCTCTAGGAGCACCAAGAGTATTTGTTCGGTGAATGAATCATTGGCCTCATTTCAAGATCACAGGTGCGCTGGCAATCTATCGCCATTGCAATCATTTCTCATATCAAGGTATTGTCTGGCAACTCTTTCTTTATGGCACAGAACAGAACCCCACTGGCAAAACTGACTCATTTAGTCTAATCTATTGTACTTGACTGATCTCATGAATCACCATGTTTATTCACTGCATGTTTTGAAACCAGTGATGTCATAGGTTGGTCCATGATCCTTCACTGATGTAAATTAAGGATTGGACATGGCACTGTATTGGCACTGCTTGTTTGAACCATGATCCTAAACAACATGGGGTTCAGAAATTAATCCTTAAATTAAAGACTACATAGCAAAACCTTATAAACACTGTTCTGTGGTACAAGCTTCTTTTAAGAACACCTTGATACTTCACAGTTCACGAGCAGTTCTGCTCTAAAAGATTAGTAGTTTCTTGATACTAAGCCAGTGATCAACTGCTTCCGATTGTTTTCATCTGTTCTGCAGTAGGATTGACTCATATTTGTTAAGTCACTCTAAGGAAGAACAGTTACCATCTATAGCCACTAGTATGGCAGTCTGTCCTTTCATTTCATGGTTTGTCATTGCATCGTTTACATCATTTGTAATATTCAAGCCATTGCGTCGCATCCACTCACGATTTCCGATCAACACTGAGTATTTCTGAGAAGCTGATGGACCTTTGTGCACAGACAAAAAGGAAAATGAGCATCTCAAAAGCAGCGTACACAAGCAGAGATGTTTGAGGAAGACAAGTTAGGTGGAGGCACTGCCTGAAGACAGCCTCATAAAAGTTTTCTGCTTCAAGTCTCTGTGCCTGTTTACACACAGAACTGCATCATGGACTTAATGGAAGCACTTGCTCATGTTTGCCTTTGTCAGCTGACATTGTTTCACTGAATAAGCACAGCACACGCATTTAATGAATGCCATCCTGCTTTGTTCTCACAACTAATGACTTTCAAATACAAAGGCCATTTCTGACAAGAAAAAAGCAATGTAGCTCTAACAAACAATGCACCTCATTATGAATTCAATCCAACTTCACAAGAACCATATAAGCAGGTGAGAAAATATTACATTAGCGCCATTCACAAATGGCACAGTTGTGATGATTGAAGTTCTCATTCTATTTAATTCTTCTAATTGCTTTCTCAAAAAGGTCAAGAGAACCACAGCCTTCTGAAGAGAACTGATGAGCTCCTTAAGGAAGGCTTTAAATACCTTTTCTTTCTCTTCTTCACTACAAAATAGCAAAGTGGCTTCCAGAGAGTCTGAAACAAACCTGAATGTATTGGCCTAATCAAAAATATCAGGCACTCAAATCAGTTTTCAGATATAGCACACTTTGTTTTACATCTGCTGAATATGTTTGGGTTTGGGGTTTTTTGTTTTTAATTAAGTTCCTTGAGAGGTATATGAACAGGAAACAAAAGATCCAAGTTAATATGTAACTAAAGGGTAGGATATAAAAAGTTGCAGTAAGATAATATATGTTAAAGGTAACTGGTCTAAATGGGAAGATAATGCTAAATGGCAAACTTTGCTGTTTACTGGACCATTCTTCTGTCCAAAAGAAACATTGCTGGGTATGCCTTTGTGTCTATGTATTGTATGGAATTTTCAAGTACCCATCACTGTACCGAATTCTCATCTAAGTTTCTGAATTGCAGAGAGATCAAGAGTTATGGAAAGAGATTCAATTTTGTTAAGGCACATTTTTGTCCCTCCGGTTCTTTGCCTTCTTCTACCCCATATCCACCTTTCTCTTGTCCATACTCTAGTAGGTGGTTGGTGCTGTTGATTCATTCTCCCTCACATTGCAGCTGGCACAGGGGCAGATAATCACTTACCTTGTGATTCTAAAAGCATGACCACTGCATTATCTCCCGGAAGAGCACTGCTGTCCCCACTCCTGTTAGCATCCAGCTTATTGGGACCTTCCTCAGCTGTGCCAAGGATGGCCTCAACTCCTCCGACCTTGCAGCTGATACCACAGCCTGGGACTGCCTGGAAGTCGGTGCAGAATCCCAGGCTCTCCGTGCCAAGCTCCTGAGGATGTAACCAGAGGCCATCATCAATCCGTGCTGCCCACATGGGGTACAAATACTAGATAACTCTTGCCAAAAGAGAGGCCTCACTCCTCTTGACAATGACTGACCAACTGAAAACCAGCCAGGAGTATCAGTAGCACAGAACTAAAAGTAAGGATGCTCTGCTGTGCTGTGGCTTAGACTTCTAGAAAGGGGTAGCCAAACAGATCACAGCCAGGTCTCAGCCCTAGCACCAGCAAGCCACAAGGAACAGTAGAAAAACTACATTTTCTGGTCGTTCAAGGATGAAAAGATTAGATTGGTTGTTCATGACTTCAGCCAAGACTAGGAACGAAAGAGAAATGTTTCAACATTAAGCCATTCAGCTTCTAACAGATGCAACTTCTAATGAACCTCACAGACAATTGGCTGGGGTGGATCAGACCTTTTGTAGATATATAACAGTACAGTGAAAAACTGCATCTAATTCCTGGAGGGATCTGTCAGCATGTTAGGGAAACTGGGTTTTTCTGTTGAGTCAGGGAGAGAAGTCAGTGAGTACCTTCAAGATGAGATAAAGGGATTATCAGGACCCTACAAGTTACAAAAATAATGGAGAAATTATTAATTTGTAAACCAGTTATTCTGGGTTGTCTCTGGAAGTTGGAGCTATATGTACCTTTCAGTGATGTTAAAACACAGGGATGGCAAGGCAAGTGGTAAGAACATCAGCCAACAGTATAGCATTACAATTCATATAAGCCATGATCCAGTAATAACTGCTGCATAGGATGACTACAGAACTGTCAGAGTACGAAAACAAATTTTAAATAAAAAATGTAAAATACAAGAAAGGCAATTGGTTTGTTGCTTATATTCTCTTTTTCCTTCTAAATTAATGTTTTTCCTTCTAAATTTTATCACTGAAAGATCTAGCAAATTTGATAGATTTTTTTTTAATTATTTTTCCCTAAATTAATTAATAATTTTTCTTAGCAGACATAATTTGTTTATTTACATAGGCTTCCTATTTTCACTATGACTTGTGTTTTACTTTTTTCTGAAGCTTGAGGAACACATGACATATATAAATGACCTCTGAGGATATGTAAAATTTGCAAAGACTTGAGTAATCTATTAATTCATTTGTGAAATTCACAAATATTACAGTTTAATATTCAAGCTTTAAAGCCTTTTGCCTAATTTATTCAAATGAGCAAGTGACTAATAGAAGTGACTATAGTCAGGTAATATGAAATGTCATCACACACATTTGCTTCATGATGTTATTTTAAGTATAAGTATTCTTCCTCCATATATTCCTTATTTTCTCATTAGTTCAAGATAAACTTAGCAAGATCTCCCTCCAGAACTCCACATTGTTACCAGAAAAGCACAGCTCAGAATACACTCTCTGGTAATGTCCAGACCAAGATGCAACCCATGCAATCTCCCAGCTTTCCAGCCTGTTACTGTTTAGGCAGGCCTTTTCCTCTGGGACGTGATCATTTAATACAACATTGCTGCATTTTCACAGATGCCTTCAGGCCCTGGATGAAACAGGAAGGCTAAG
>VYZR01091555.1:9400-28367 GCA_013400675.1 Oxylabes madagascariensis
TCTGTGACTTAGCAAAGCAGCGACTAAGTCACTCAGGTGGGCTTGGTGGGATTTAAGCCATTGTTTAAAGCTTATCACAAGTCTAAGTTCATCTTATACCAAATAGAAATAGCTATGATACTAAGAATACACTGAATTTCAAAACAGAGTTCNGTCTGCTGGATAATCTCTTTAAATCAGACCTTAAATTTCTAACAACACAGTTGTGTTTTCTTTAGGCAGAATAAAAAATGTTTTATATGAGTAGTAAGAAACTCTTTCATATGATGCTTTAGATGTCTTTTTAGGGTTTCAGAGGAAGATGGGTTTCTATTCTCTGAAGTATCTCACATGATTTTTAGGACGAGGTGAACATTTCACACACCTAAATACACAGTGTGCCAATTTGCTGGTATTGGTGGAGTTGCCCATGGGTGGATTTCCTATGACATACCTAGCAAACAAACTATGAGCTTAGCAGAAAGTTCTGTACTGTTTTAAAAGGGTTTATACCTAACACTGACTAATTATTACTCTTAACAGGTGACTGATCTTCTCTTAATAAGAGAAAATAAAAAACCTAACTCAGAGATGAATTCATCTTTACAGGAATTTCCCGTATTTAATGACTGAAAACTCAGTTCTAGTGTAGATGAATCATACTGAGTTTAAGTGAAACCCATTGAGTTTGGACTTTTGAAACATTAGTCAGTGCAGAATATTACATATTTTGATAGAAACAGAGAAATGAAGTGAGAAATAGAGTGGAAAAGCCTGTGTGATTTTTTTTCCCTCTCTTTTATGTGAAACTTTGGCTAGTCTTTTAATATCTATTTGAAGTGTGGTCAGTGTGATAAATTGCTGTTTAACAATGCCAGAGAACTCCCTTTTCCCTGAAATCAATTAATTATAAACTGGAAATTTCAGTACTTTGTTCACTGTTTCTTAAGTTAGCATATTTCTGGGAGCTTTCTGTGATCGTAATTCCTAGCTGCACTGGTGCTTTTGTTTCTCTTCATCTGTGGAGCCAGGGCTCTACTGTAAGGATAGAATTCTATCACTTTTTTTTTTCCACATTTGATGTGGTATTTTGCATACAGCTGCAGAGTAGACAGTTACCTTTGAAAAGAACATTTGGCTGGTTTAATTTGATTAGAGCAAACCACCTCAATCATTACTGAACTACGACCGTTTTCACTTTAACTTGGCTGTAGGAGTTGGGAATGTACTGACTGTGCTTAGATGTTTGGGGGAGGACTCGTTTGGATACACAGCTACCGCTGAAGTGAAACAACTTTAGAGGACCTTGCGTACTCTGCTCTTTCCCAGTAAGAAGGGAGGGCTGTGAAGCCATTGAATGTCACGTTTAACTTTCCCTCATTGTGGCAAGAAACTGAATTAATTTTCTACAAAAAAAATTGGAAAAGTTTAATGCATAGAAATACAGAATCATACGTTTATTAAAAACACCATGAGACTAAAAACATACATAGGATATGAAAGCCTTACATTTACAACACATTTAAAACATGCCTAGCAACAGTATTTTGAATAAAGTCATAATAAAATCCAACATATAAATAGAAATATGGTGGGATGCTCATAGATACATTATATCCAAATTAAAATTTAATCCCTTTTAGTAAGTCTCAGTAAGATTCCCACTTCCTTTTGTGGAGTTTTGATTTTCTACCCCTTTCCTCATCATATAAATATATTAGGGTGTTTTTTTTATGTTGCATATTAAAGATCAAATTAGATACTTAAGATTCACAGTACTATGTATTCTGTATGATTTTTGCTTTTCAGTTTTCCTCACTTATGATCGCATAATTTTCCTAGAAAAACTCTAGAATATAAATATGTCTCATAATAAATGCAGACCTTCAATAAATTGTAGTCAGCTGACTATTTTCTCTAGAAAATATAGTTCTGATTTTAAGTGCCCTGATTTTGTGGTAGTGCATCATCATATATACAATATTTTAACCAAAGGATTACAGCTGAAGGAAGAGTTTCTGCTTCGTTTTGCATTATGTTCCTAAAAGCAATATGCATGGTTAACTGTTCATCTGTGTCATCAGCCTAACACTTGCTGCTAACGGCAGAATTGCATGCACATCTTCCAGCTAATCCAAGAATCGAGCTGCAAATTTAGGACTTGAGTTTCCGCTGGGGAATTGAAAGTGCTACACTGATTCAAACAGCTTTGGTTGTTCAAATCATAGGGTCCTAATGTTAAGGTGAGCAAAAACGCATTAGCACAGGCAGACCATGCAGAGGTGTCCCATCAAGCATGCATGTTTGAGACTTCACTATTTAGAGTTTAGATGCTGCAGCTATTGAGTTCTGCGAACTGGGATATAAAAATTCATTAGGTTTTTCACTGAAGTAGATTTAGCATTTCTGTTGACCTGTTTCACTGCTAATTATGCTCCCTTTTTGCACCACAAATAATTCCTCTCTAACTCAGTATGTATATTCTGAAATACTTGATATCTGCTTCTGTGTTATCATCTGAGCACCTTGTACAGTGTTATCTCTCAAACTCCAGGTTGCGTCACAGATACAGTCTTTTCAGTGCAGTGTACATCTCCTTTCTTGAAGGGCAAATGCTTCTAGTGCAAATGCTTCTAAGAGCCCAAGTTAGAGACTTAGCTGTACAGTACTGAAATTTATGTCTAATATTACTACTAACACAGCACTAGAACCTTTATTACTGATATCAGGTTCCTTCAGGACAGTGGAAGTCAATGACCTGTATTACTTCTCTGTGCTAGGAAGTAGATTATAAAGTGAATCTCGTTTTGCCGACTTTTATCTATCAGCATACTTTGTATTTGTGAACTTTATGACATCTAGATTCGGCAACATCTGCACTTTAATTAGTGTGTTGTTTATCCTTAGATAACCTTCTAGATTGTTAATGGAGATAGGCCTACCCGCTGATCTTTGTGGTTTCCTCGCAGACATCTTATATCAATTTGTTGCCTCACTGTTTATCTCTGCTTTTTGTAAAATGCTGAGCAACAAGTTTTGATCAAAGCAGTAATACCCATATCCAGACACGTTGGAATTCATGACTATAGTCTGAAAGTTAGAATGATATGTCTCATTAAACTTAAGGCAGGGCCCAGACAAATTATTAATTCTGCAGAACTGAGAACCTGTATCTCTTCGTTGTATAGAATCCCATTCATCATACTGCCTTTGTGTTTGTACCATCATTTAAAACAAAAAAAAAGTTATCTGGCATTTCTTAATTCTCTGTTACTTATTATTCATATTGTCTCTATTCTTAAGAACTCAAGGTTTTATTACTTTTAAATTTTATTTGGTCAGATTAAAACATCGTTTAGAGATGTCAGTTATTTCAGAAGCAAATATCTGTGCAGAAAGGAAAAAATACAAACAGAAATGAGACTGGAACTGAGGATCATGGCAGTACAAGAACAAGAATAGTTAGCATTTGCACAGACGAGACAGGTAATCCATTGGACTAAAAATGATAGGTATTTGTGGATGTAGATAAACGGCAGACAGGTAAATGACACTGATGAGGGAGTCTTCTTAGAAGACATTTAAAGTATATTGGAATATCCCGAATCAAAAGGATATTGTGATGTCTGTAAGAAAATACAGTTCAAAGACTGCTTGGTTTCCTGTAACCCAAAGTTGAGAGTGAACAAGACTATTCTGCAGAAGCAAAGCTTAAGTCATGAAAAGCAAATAATCTTTTGCTGTCCTGTACATCAGCGAAAGGATATTGAGCCCGTGATTCTGGAAGAATCTGTAAAGTAAACTAAGCTCACAAAAATACTCATAAAGCACAATTTAACCATTGTTCATAGTAGACAAAGTTTAAAGACAAATAGACAAGGTTTAAAGAGAAAACTTATAGATGCAATCAGTAATGTAGCTCTTCCTGGAGTACAAAAAAGAGATATCAGTCTCTGCATAGCCTGAAATAACTTGCAATAGCTGATTTAAGAAATTCTAATAGTCAAGACACAGTCATAGTGGCCACAACAATTAAATCTGACATCTTTGGAAAAGGGATGGTTCCCAAACTTGACATAGTAACAATAGGCTGTAGAAAAGAGAGATAAGAAACAAGAAGTAATCAAAAACTCAGTAGTCAGGAGGAATGATATGAAAAGACTTAGATTTGGAATGGTGGGTACTTAAATAGAGAGTTACAGCAGCACGGTTTTCGTCACTTGGGTCATACATCATTCCCTGACATCATGCTCTCTCCAGTCACTGAAGTCCTTCCTGGCTGTTCTTTTGATCTCTGTCCTCTTCCTGGGTGCTAGATACAGCAGGACAGTTTAAGAATGTTGGATTCTTAAACTCTCTGTAGGAATGGGAGGTGTTCAAGGCAGACAACAGACTTTTCTTCACCATTTTTATGGCTCTGCTCCAGTGTATGATGATGGATTCACAAAAGGTACACATAGCCATGCATAACAAGATAGAGATATAAGATAATTGTGAGTAGACACTTTAATCATCTGAATATTAAAAGGATACTCTGTCCTAGTCATTTAGGGTCTCCCCATAGTGAGCACCGTGTGAGCGTGTGCTTTAGGAGACTAATTCATCCCACTCATGCTCGGTGCCCACACTGGAGTACAATGAATTGCTCTTTGGAAATGCTCATTTTGACTCTAGATGGAGCCCAGGTGGACAAGCTTGAGAAGTGGGCCCACGGGAGTCTCATGAGGTTTAACAAGACCAAGGACTGGTGGTGCACCTGGGTCACCCCAGTATCCACACAGGCTGGGGGGATGAAGGGATGTGGAGCAGCCCTGCCCAGAAGGACCCGGGGGGGCTGGTGGGTGAGAGGCTGGACATGACCCAGCCATGTGCACTCACAGCCCAGAAAGCCAGAAGTGTTCTGGGCTGCATCCGGAGCAGTGTGGGCAGCAGGGAGAGGGAGGTTTTGTCCCTCTGCTCTGCTCTGCTCTGGTGAGAGAGACCCCATCTGGAACACGGCACCCAGCTCTGGGGTGCCAGCACAGGAAAGACATGAACCTGCTGGAGCAAGTCCAGAGCAGGGCCACTGAGGTGGTTAGAAGGATGCAGCACCTCTTCTGTGAGAGAAGGCTGAAAGATTTGTGTTTGTTCAGCCTAGAAAAAATGCAGCTTTGGGATGATGTCCTTGTGGCCTTCCAGTACCTGAAGGGAGCCTACAAGAATGAAAGAGAGCGACTTTCTTTCTAGGGCTTGTAGTGACAGAACAAGAGGGAATGGCTTCAAACTGAAAGAGGGTAGGTTTAGATTGGATATTAGGAAAGAATTCTTTATTGTGAGGGTGGGCGAGTCACTGAACAAGTTGCCCAGAAAAGTGGTGAGTACCCCATCCATGGAAGTGTTCAAGGGCAGACTGGATGGAGTTGAGCAACCTGGTCTAGTGAAGGATACATGGCAGGGGGATTGGAAGTGGGTGATCTTTAAGATCCCTTCTATCCCAAACCATTCTATGATTCTAGTGTAGAGTGGGCACCCAGCTGTAGCTTGCTTGATCTCAGTGAGATTAGTGTCAGTCAGTAAAGTCTGAAGGTGAAAAGGGCACGTGCTAGTACAGTTTGTACAGTAAATAATAGGTGTCGCAAAATCAAATAGGAAATTATTTTAGGTGTGGGAGAAGGAAAAAGTTGGTATTGAAATCAGAGGGTACTTGGACTACAAGAATTTAGATGGAAGATGAAATGAGTAGGGGAAACTTTTTTAAACCAAAGTCTATCACACGTGGATTGTTGGTAGGAGCTTGTACAAGACACTTGTTTTTATCACTTGGCAAAAATTATACACTTTCTGTAATGGGAAAGTGTGGGATTCTGTGAAATTTGCTGGCTTCAGACCGTCTGCTTCAGGTTTGTGTTTGGCATGAAAGTGCTAAAGGGCACTGATAGTAGCTGGAATGGCTGGATGTTGCCTGCTTACCCTGCAGAAAAGTTTAAGCTCCAGCAGAAGCCATTTTGGTCAAAAATTGTTTATGTTTTACAAGACGAAAAGTAACTGATGATGTGCACTGGAGATGGCCGCTCATGCGGTCTACAAGTAGTTTAAGGCGCCTTTCAAAGCTTTCACAGCTTCTCAGTTGTGGTTTCTCTTTTCGTCATTACTCTTCACTCTACCATACTCATCCCATACAGAATTTGCCACTAAGTGGTTTTATTATGTCATTATTGAAAAAAAATTGATGCTGCACATAGTTTCATTGCCTCAATTTAATTTTGAGCAAATTGCATGACTGTACAATTGCAAATAGTTGGAAAACTTTGCTGTCTAACTTACATTCCAGTCTGAATTATTCAAGACCTGAGTTTTTGTAAAGCTGTAGATGGGTATAGCAGGGGTGCTATACCTTTAGCTCTTGGAATAATTTTTGGGGAATTTCTATTTTTCCATAATCTCAAAACATGTCAGCCCACATTGCTAAGTAATAGCTTTCAAAATTAAAATCAGTCAATCAATACTGCTAAAAGATTCTGTTCCATGATTTTTTATGTTAAGTGTCTGTTTTATAATTTGACATAACAGGCTTGAAAACAATTCTGTTTATTAGGAAACTACTAAGACAATATAGTAGTAGTAAATAATCTGCTCTATTAAGCTGTTTGGATATACATATTACACATGTGGGTGTATGTGGAAAAGGAAAAACATGAAAATGTCAAGATTTGACTGCATTTAATTTGAGAACTATTATTTTGTAACATGGGTTAGGATTGTTAGACATGTAGGACTGCAGTTAGTTTATTGCCTGTGCTTTAAAAATGTGTGAACAGTTTTCTTTTCTAAAGTCTAGAAAAAATGGAAAGGGGATGAGGGCAAGTCAGGAAAAAAACATCCCAAAAGCTAATGTTTTTTAAAAAGTTGCATGATGTTGAAAATTGGAACATGGAACTGAAGTGCCATCTCACTCTTAAGTATAATAAAATAGTACATTTTACTGTGTGCTGGAAAGAGTAAATAAAAATTATAAATCTTAATGTCAGTGGCAAAGAGCTCAGGCATCTTTTGGCATCTATCTGCTTAACCTCACCTGGGCAGCAGGCATCTGAACAGGGCATGCCAATGTTTAAAAGCAGCAAAACTAGGTTTTTTTAATATTTTTTTTCTCCTCTTGTTTGCGGTACAAAGATATACTTTTAAGGGCTTTAGAGAATATTTAAATTATGTGATCTCCTTTAATATTGACTATTTTTAAGTTTTCAGATCTTGCAAAAATCAAGGTCACTTTAATCTTTCTTTTCACAAGCATGAAATTGCCATCCCTTCAAGAACTCGGTCATCCCAGAGCACATCCTTTATACAAAAATATCGCAATAACATTTGTCAGCTTCTAAATGGAGGCTTTTTTTTGAAAAGTTTGTCGAGTTCTTGAAATAAAACTAAAATTTTCAGAATGCACATGGATTATCATGGCTTTTCTGATGTATTGATGACTGTTATTTTCACAAGCCTAAAAAAGTGTTCTTTTGCTTCGAAAAATCTAAATCCATGTCACTTCTCTGCCTTCTGTGGTGAAATTGTGTGAACTAGGCTGCGTTTAGATGTATAGTCATACATCAGTAAGTGCTTGCATACAGAGGCATCCATGGAAATGGAGACTACTGTGTCCACCTGGATTTAGCAAAAAATAAATAAATTTCTTCCAATGGATTTGAGACAGCTATTTGTCAGTCAAATATTTTCATAATCGAGACACAGATTCTTATATTAGAATGTCCAGATGCCGGTTGTGATGTTTGAAAACCAAGATATGCCTGCATGAAAAGTAGGTGAGGGAAATCACCGAATAGTTTGTCTTTCTTCACAGAAAGTCACTTCAATTCTGCGATAACTCAGAAAGCAGCTGAATGGACCTTTATAAAACATGTGAACTAAGTCAATTCTAAGTGGAGACAGCTGGGGTCTATTTAATATCCTGTGTAAAATGGTAGAGGTCAGCTTCCTGGAATAACTTAGGAGTTTTATTTCATGAATATTCTACTGCTTCAGGGACATGGGGTTACAGTAAGGCTCTCAAACTAAAGTGCGCCATAAGGAAAAGCTCCAGCTCTGCATTTGCTGTAGAAGAGTGGGAAGCATCTTGTGCCTGCAGTGTCTACACATTCTCAGTGTAAATGTCTGTTGTCTGAGTGCTTATTAATGCAGGCAACTCATCTCAGTTTTTTCTTCCACTCCTATATTGTCATTTAGGCTTTAGGATATTAATTGAAAATCATTGAGAAGTCATTGAGAATCTTTGAGACTTTGGACAGCAAGTGATTCCCAAATATACTGATTACCCTAAATACGTAGATTGTTTTGTAATTTGGGACATTTCTTCCTAAATCACTTAACTTATCTTGACAGTTTTATGATATTTTTTTTTCTCCCTGCAATTAATGGAACCCCATCACTAAGATCGTACATTCCCACAATGTGCTCCCTGTACCTATTCAATTTAATTAGTCCTTGAGTTTAGAATCTTACTTTATTTCCTGTCTCCTTCTATTCCATCCTGTGTTGGACATGTCAGTGAAAAAAAATTATCTTTGTAGGCCAGTATCACTGGTAACTGTTCACTCACACAGAAGTTCAGAAGTTATATGATGTAGCAATTGATAAAATTGGTAGTTCAGTAACACCATAATTAAATATCTATGGTGCAGTAAGCCTGAAGATTCACATAAAAAATGGTATTTTTCTAATGATGGCCAGTATGATTACATACTTTTCATATTTGACAATTTGTCTTTTCCTTGACTGCTTTTTAAGTTAAAGATAAGCAGAAGCGCTTAAGTAGAACTAAGAGGAGTAAGTGTTTCTGTTAGGTGGGAAAGAGGTGAAGATTAGGAAACAAAAAAGTGGTGTGCCACTGGAACAGGCCGGCTGAAAAGGCTTTTGTAGACTGGTGGTTCTGTGGGGCCAATGGTGTGTACCATTGTTGACTCAACTCTACAGAGGCTCAAGACCATCAGCTGTGGTATTTTTTGCGCTGTTTCTCCCAACAGAGGTGAATAGGGTGATTGTGGAGTTTAGGGATGGAATATAGAAAATTACGAGGAGCAACTCCTTCAGCCCTCATTGTCTCTTGACTCATTCTTGAAATGAAAATAATTACATTAATAATTCATATATGGCTTAGAAAGGGTTAGAACAATTGCTGTCTCACCCAGTATTTATACTCTGAAGTGGGAAAGATAGTTCCTGGTTGTAGGGAATAGTGTAAGAGTGCGACAGACCTGAAGCGATAGTTCCTGGCAAATTAAGGCTCTCACTGACTTCTCTGTGATCTTAAGTAATCCATGTCCACTGCTTTGTGAGTCCTTGCAGCATTTGCAAGCAGATGGGAGCCAGCCCTGCCTCACTCCCAGGCAGATGCCTCCCGACTCCGCTGATGCCATGAGCTGGCTGGCGGCCACGGAGCCGTGCTAGCCCCCGGAGCCTCAGCCATGGGCTCTGCTGTGCTCAGGCCTCCCTCAGCTTGGCCCAGACCCACCCTGTCTGCCTGAGCATCACAGAGCACACCCTGCTTTGCTGGCACCAGCTGGGTACGTGGACCATGTTTTCATTTGCCTACATGCAAAAATGTTTTAGCGCTCCAGGAACCAGACCATGTTCTGCAAGATTTATTACAGTTTGCTCATTTCTTTCAGAAATGTGTAAGATGATGTATGCAAAACAATCAAAATGTAGTTTTGCCATGTGTTTACATCTGACATAAACTGTAATTTACAAAATGCTGAATTTATTTCAAAACTGCCCATACATTAAAATGTAAACCTTCATTTCATGCTGTTGAAAGACACCCCAAAAGAAATAGTTGCCTTTGCCCTGCAGTAATAAAACAGTCGAATAAGATTTATTGCCAGCTCAGAATGCTACTAACACCTCATTTTCATTGCCAAACTCTTCAAATAATCTTTAATTTGTTTTCTTTTACATATGTGTGCAAGAGTTTAAAGGAAATACTTAAAGAGCTGTATAGCCTGTAGAATACTTCACTCCATGTGCGTTAATCTTCAAATTGTTGGCTCACTGGGACATGTAAACTGGCTAGAAAGGGAGGAACCGTGTATCAAACATCTACCTTAAGAACTGGAGGATGACAGCACCTGAGAATCTTACAAAAATAGATATTTTTGGTTTACTTTACATGTGCTATTAATTAATTTAAAAAAAAAAAGCTTGATAGAAGAAATGACAAGACAGGCAATGCATGGCCTTGCATGGCCACATGTGAATTGGCCATGAATGGGAAAAAGACCACTATGACGTCGGCCTCTTAAAACACTTGCAAGATGTAGTTCTGATGAAACGTGTAAGGAATTTGCATGCTAATATAAAAAAGGATCCCTTTTTATGTATCGAGTGTTTAAGAGCAATTGCCCCCAGCTAAATTTATTAAGCCAGAAAAATCTTGTAAATTTCTGTTGAAGATTTATTAGTCCCATTTGTTTCTGTTCTTCAGAACATGAATATTAGACTCAATCCTGCAAGTTTGTCACAGGTGAAACCTTTTCAAATTAAAGGAAATTCTGGACCTGTGCCAAAGCCAGTTAAATACATGTACTGATTTCATGAGGCCTAGGTAGAGGTTCTTGTATGCTGAGCTGTTGAGGATTGATCCTGGTCTTTGAGAGTTGAGTGACTGGGGCAGGGGTGTTTTTAGTATCTTTTCTTTTTCTTTTGAGTTCTCTCTCATTTTAACTTCTACATAGAAGAAATATTTTAAAATAACTTCAGAAATGAACTGAACAGAATCTGTAATCCCACCAAGTAAAATCGATCCGTTACAATCTTTCTGGGAAAGAGTAATCTCTTCTAAATTCAGTTAATGAAAGCAACTTGTCTAAGTTAGTCATTTAGGCGTCTTCAATAGCAAGCAGGGAAAGACAGTTCCCTCCCCAGAGTGATTCAGTCAACTTACTTCTTTCCCCTGAATAAATGAAGACCTACATGATCCAGTCACTGAGTCACTCCTTTACAGGAGTTGTATCTCTTCCATGGAAGCTGAGAGGAGAACACGTTGTTTCACAAGCTGTGCAGGGCTGTGGTATAGATGATTGGCCTTTGGCCTGTCTGATGATGGGTAGCCAAAGACTGCTATGTTCAGTGAAGTTGATAGTTTTCTTGCAAGCCTTCAGTCTGCCTTGTGCTGAATTTAAGTACTTTGTAGTCCCATAGTTTGGTACTTTGGTTTTAGAATAAATATCTTCTCACACTTTGCTTTTTTCTTAAAGTTATCTGTTACTCTGTCACTCAGTTTTTCTTTCACAATGCAACTTAAGAAGAAGAGGGCAATGTTTATGTGAGTAGATCTGGCTTCCTCACAAAACCAGATCCTGTTTGTTTTTCTTACCCATGTGAGCGGTTGCCTTTGTCTTTTGATTTTTGGAAATCAGCTGAGTGCTGTTTAGTTTTGGGCAGATGGGATGTCATTTGTAGCATGTGGAGCAGTGGTGACAGGACACAGTACAGTGCCACTGGAAGGTTGCTTGATTTCACTGTGCTCCCTTCCAGGTTTTGCTCAAGTGAATGAGGAATTCCCTTTTGTCTGAAGTTCATGGTGCTGCTGGCATCATGGCACGCAGGAGTATTACTGACAATAAATTTAGGATCAAAGCCTGATCTAAGTCACTCTCCTGACCATGTGTACATAAAAAGCACTGTGAACTGCATTTCTGGTTTTATGGCATATAACGTCATGCAGGACAAACTTGTGGAAAGCAACACACAAAGTGTAAGACACCTTTTGGATTTTCACTTGACTTAATCCTGAATGTGGCAACCGCATTCACCATCTAACTGCTTGTGTTGAAAGTGGGCAGATATGTCTGATCCATTTTCAGAAAATTTTGGGCTGTTCTAGTGAATCCATAAACAGATTCTTTCAACACATGTAGACATTTTTTAAAAGCTGTTTTCATGCAGTTTAAATATCTGGTGTTAAATTGCTGTTTCCATTTTTAAGATAACAAAACCTATTCACATCTATTCGTTTTCTGGTCCCTGAGGTTAAGACTGTGAAAACAAGAGTTCACAGTTTGTTCATTTCAGAATTTAAGGACAAACAAATACTGTGATGAATACCTTAGACTACATCATGACCATAGTTTTCAGAGATAAATTCCCATATTCAGGAATTGAGTGCTTAAGGGTAACTGAAAAGTTAGGAAGGAGAGATTGTGGTACAGATAAGGATGCTTAAGTGCTAAAGGGGACCATGCATGTTGGGCCCCCAGTTGTAGAGTTCTCACTGCGTGGCTAAAAATCAGATAGGGGTTGAAATGGCAGAAAGGGGTTTGCATTGCTCTATCCAGGTAATGACTGGCTGAGTACAAGAAAGGGGAAAAATACCAGGCAAATAAGGCAGATGAAGCTTTAGGTGATGTATATAAAAATCACCTAGGTGTTTTGCATGCTGCAAGTTAAGTGCAGCATAAGTTCTTTGGTAGTTCAGGGCTGGTGGATCATGCAAGGTCAAGATCTATGACAGGTTTACTCTGCACACTGGTACTCTGACTTCAAGAATGCATTCTTCTGCTGACAAGTCTGAAAGAATTTCATACAATACTACTCAAAGCTTGTGTTGTCATGTCAACTGACCATGCTGTCATAGCAATAAACAGATTGGTAGAAGTTTGCACCCTGTTTCCAGTGATGTTTGTTTCATTCTCTTACCAAAGATTTCCTTTTTATAATGTCATTTAGAGAGACAAGAGCTTTTTATTTAAGAAATTATACATAGTAATAAACCCAAATATAAACAAATGGGCATGAGAGTGGACCATGCACTTTTTTACTGTGGTTTACTCCTTTGTCTGCTAATTGCTTTCTGTTTAATACATGGATATATAGCGTGTTACATTAAAAGGTCTATAGATTCTCTTAGTAATAGTATTCCCTGAATACATTAGAACAACACAGTTCAAATAATTTAAAATAATTGATTTTATTTTCTTATTAACATCTCTTTATACTAGCATGTATGCTGCTTATTTACTTTGTGCATGTCTAGTATTTTCAACTTCAGCCAATTTAGTCTTTTGTTTTTCTTAAGGCTTTTTTTTTCTTCTGTTTTGTGCTTTTTTGCTTTAGCAATGGAATTCATGGTAATGTTAAACTGTGGAAGTTTTCCCCTTCTAAAAGTCATCTCTTGATCCTTCTTGGACAAAGACAAACTGTTCGGTCCGAACTCTACCTATGAAACATAGAAGAGTATTTACTTACAAGGCTTTAATGAGTCAGTGTCTCACAAATCATTACAACTTGATGCCAATAACAGAACCACAGCAAAATATTTTGCATCTGTTGCTCTGTCTCCCCTCCTCTTCACCATCACCATCACAACTTTGGACTCCTTTCAAGTGCTGCCAGGATTGGTCCGTGCTGGGAAGTGGTGGCAACATCATCAGTGCTCAGGTGTATTTGCAGCCTTTAGCAAGGCCCCTTACCTTGCTTTTTCAGTGTCTGACAGCTAGGCCCTTCAGAATTATTCTCAGTCAGGCTGCTTCTTTTCAGGTTGCTTGTTTTCCCGAGGGCTTAGCCTACCCTGGCTGGTTAATTAGGGCTCAAACAGCATATGAGTTTTCAGTGAATCCACCATTGTCCAGAATAATTGTGGCTGTAGAGTAACCTGGAGATCTTTCAGGAACAGCAGCCTCTGGACTGATGATAAGCATCAAAACAGAGGACTTCTTGTGTCACCTTCTACAGTAGCTGCTTTGTTATTCTTAGATTCTCCCATGAATCTGTAAGAAGCAGAAGTTTGTACTCAATTTTGCATTGGAATTATATACTTAAAAAAAAAATTAAAGACCTCAGGAACTGCTGTGATATTGCAAGCATTTATGCAATGAACATATGAGATTGTACAGAGTATCAAACAGTATATTTGACTTTCTGCAATGAATGTTTTTTATGTGGAGTGAAGGGTTATTATTTCCTTTTTTATTTTTGATATGTTGGCATCACAATTAAATCTCGTGTAGATAGATTAAGTTATTAAACCACTGAAGAATGAATGGCAGTTTATACTGTTGTAAAGTATAAATTTTGAAGATGAGTTGTTTTTACTTAAACCTAAAAAAGAAATGTTCATCTTAAGTTTAGATCCTGTAGGTTCTGACACAAGCATGAATTCAAAATGTAAACTGAAATGTGGAGTCTGTAACAAGCAGTTTGTGAGCTACAGTAAAGACTGGATTTTGTTAGATCTCATCTTGTACCATGTACAGCAAGAAGTCCAGAGTAACATCTGGGCTCCTTTCATATGAATTAAACAAAATCAATATTCAGGCATAAGTTTTGCTTACATGTTGAGCAGATTAGGGAATCTATAAAGGAATACAGCTGTTCCTGAGGAAGGTATTATATAGAAAATCTAAAAAACTTAACAACAGATGCAAACACGCTGCCAATGAATGGGAGCATCTTTAATTTGTACTCTGAACTGGAAGCTTACGGAAGCTTACTGGAAGCTCACAGCACTGTATAGCGGCAGTGTACATGACTTTGAAAGGCAGTGTACATTTGCTTGTTGAAGGATCACATGAGAGCACTATGAATAGGTCAGACAGCTATTACTGATCCTAAACAATCTGTCAACGACTGTCTTCGTAACAGGCCATGTTATTTTTCTGTTTCGGGGGTGACTTGGCGTGTCCCTCGCCTGCCCTCGGACAGAGTGTTTGGTACGGCAGCTCACAGGCGTGTGTTTAGGCACCATCCAGCTGGTATTTTCCCTCCATAATGTCAAGGGCTCAGTGTGTGGACAGTTTGGATAAAATCAATTGCAGTGAGATTGTTCATGGACCTGGTGAGGAATTAAGCATTTTAAACACTAGTGAACTGTAGGATAAGTCCTGAAGAGAAGTTCTGCAAGGCAGGATATTGTTTGAATTACTGAGTCTTACGAGATCCTTTTCTGGTCCTTGTCTGTTAATCTCCCTCTGCGAAGAAGGTGAAAGAGCAATGATGGTGTGAGGGCAAAAATAGACAGCATGCTGCTATAAACAAAGAAAGGTACAGAGAATATCCTGTCAGGCCTATTTTTCCTTGAAGTAAAACCCTTTAACAACTCCATCTTTTAGTGGCTTGGGTGACACACTGAGAGAACGTACTTGGCCTTTTCATCTTTTGGGCACAAATCTTGGTTTCTGTTGAAAATGAAAACTAGTTTTGGTGGTTTCATCAGAGCAGACATTTGTCTGCATCACAAAACCATTCAGTCTGGCACCAGAGCTCCTCATTGCTTGAGTGGGGCCCAGCGCAGGAGAGCAGGGGTGTTGCAGGTCAGGGCTGCAGTCGGGACCGAGTGTTGAACGCTTGCCCAGTCAGCCCACTCTATCGGACTTTAGCCAGTGCTATTTACTTGGCTTTCAAGAGCATCTATTTCTCCCTGTCACTTTCTCTGTCTCTCTTCCTCATGCGCACGCACTTAAAGAACAAAAACTTCTTTTATACAGCTAAGGATTTTAAATAATTTTTCCAAGTCAGAAAGGGAGGGAGACTGGAAAAAATTACAGCACAAAGCTCAGCTTGCAGATGAACGATTTGCTTGTCATCCTAATGTCCCCCTTCCTTCCCTTAAACCTCACTGCTGAGTGGGCTGTAAGCAACAATATTGGCTGGGCTCTGCTGGAGTAGGTCTCCAGAACAGGACTTTCTGCTGCCTTTCTTTCATTGTACAGTTGCTTCTCTGTGGTAGCTCTTTCTGCTCTATGCACAGCAGATAATGAGTGAGTGACTTCAGAGTTGAAAACATCTGTCTACAGAACATCTACCTGTCCTAGATGAACTAATTTATTTTACCTGATGTTAAGTTCTGCCTTTACTGCTGTTTGCCTGAAAGAGATTTCTCCTGGAGACAAAAGGTGATCCTTCTACTCTTTCCTGGAAGGGTAGCTAAGCAGGAGAGATGTACACAAACTCCAATAACCCATCAGAAAGTAGAGAATAAGGATTTAAGACATAAAGTTGCCATGAACACTAGACATACCCATGTCTATTTTATTTAATCGAGTTTGGCTCTGGGAATCTGACTGTTGCTGAATGGAGCTGACTGGGCTCGCTGGCATTGCTGCAGGCAGTGCTATACCCTCGCCCTGCATTTTTCCAGTACTGAGGTGGTTCTGTTGGACGCAGTCAAAGTCTATGTTATGTTGCAGTCTGCTGTGGAGGCATACCTTAAGCACTGACACACATTGGGGCAGCTGCAGCTGGAGTTACAGGTACATTGTGAAGCTCTTGAAGACCCCACGTGCCTCTGAAAATGGAACTTAGTTCTTGCATTACTATGTTGTTCTACAAATGTTATCCGAAGAAAAATGCAATTTAAATACTTTGAATTTAGTGGCCTGTTCATCTGCATGTGCGCTTTTTTGCCATCTGAAAGTGTTTTACTAAAGCTCCTTTGAGCAAGAAAACTCTGCATCTGAAATACCAGCTTTCAGAGACATGGAGAAGTGGGTGATTGCTGATTAAAATGAGACAAAGCAGTATGTCCTGAACAGAGGGAAAGAGCTCTGTCATATATTTCAGAGCGGGAAGCTGTATTTCCTCTTTTGCTACGTGGGACTTGGTTCTCCTAATGCATGTGTTCCACTCCAGTTGCCCATCTATTGTCTTCATCTGAAAGATGACGCCATTGTTCCAATACATTGGGCATTTGTGATTCCAAGTAGGGACTGGTTTCTCTCAGCAGTCTTTTTTTGCATCAAAATCAAGAAAGGAAAAGGTAGCTAATATTAAAAGGTGTAAAACTGTTTTTCTTTCAAAGAGTACCTAGTTTATAAAGTTGGGGTGAACAAAGGGCTTGCTGCTAAGTGACTTCCCAAGAACACAAGAGTCTAAGGCTGCTGCTGAAATTTGGAGTAAAAGGACAGCCAACTGTTGTTCTTAAATACTTCTAGGTATGAGAGGCAGAACTTTTCTGTGCTTATGAGCTTCCAGGATTAACCTGAGCCAAAGGCAGTAAAAGCAGAAATTGTTCAGGTCCCCCTCCCCTTATTTGTCAGTAAACCTCAGACATAGCCTATGATAGTCTTGGTATCCCAATCTTGTGGTGTTTACATTGCCAATACACAAGTTCCGTGCTGGTTTTCTGTCATGCAGATAAATACTTTCCAGAGTTAGATTGAGGCCACCAAACTCTTTTCATCTATGTTTTTGCTCAGACTTGTGAAATCTTAAAACTGTAGTGTATTATTATGCCACTATTTACCTAACCACAGTCTTCTAAAGCATTTCTCCTACATGTAAATCAAAAGCTCCAATTCTATTCCTCTGTTGTGCATAAGCTAGGAAGTAACTCTTTTGAGGAAGACACTGTTCCAAAGAAAAGTAAAGTACATCCATGTTATTAGAAATCTTTAGGAGGCAAGGACTAGTTTTGTTCAGTGCTGTGAGTGACCAGGGATACATACATAGGTGTTCATGTTGGATTAGTCCTACTGCAGTAAAAATAACAGTAAGCCTTTGGACGCATTGGCAGCAAGTGTCTAATTCTTGGCCTTCCTTTTGACTATGATCCAGTTAATTTTCCAGATGTACCTACTCATCTGTTTGACAATAGCCGAGAGAAATTATGTCCTACAGTTTTTTCAGGTCTTACAGTCAGATTTGTCTTTCAGTATTTCTTGCAGGTGGCTTGGGCTGATGGACCTGGTCTCCATTGCTGTTATCTCAGTTTGCTTGGAAAAGAATATTTATGCTACTTGAAAGCGGGAAACTTCATAGCAATTCTCAGAGCATCTCGAAAGCAAATCTAGTAACTTCAGGGACTTTCTGGGATCAGTTACAATCTACCCCTTAATAGATGCAAGAGTTTTCAAAGTAATAACTGTCTTTCCTTCAAAAGCGTTAGGTATTCATATTGTAAAATGAAGGTGAACTGAGGTTGCATTTGTCAGATTTTGTGTTGTAAGAAGCTATGGAAACTTCAAGGTCTGTCATCTGGTTTTCTGCGTACAAAAAATGCCGAAGTATTTTTGTAGGAAGCCGGGTATTCTGCTGGATTGTAGGAAGATCCACTAGGCAGTAAACACATAAAACAGACAGAGATTTGTAGCTGATAAGCTTCTGCTTTAGTACAATTAACTTGAAAAAATGTCTGCATTAAAACCCAGGTTCCCTGTTAGTGTTCTTCAACACTGTTCCAGTTCAGATCGACACGTTGGGCGGTGTATGACTCCCAGCCAAACATCTTGTTAAATACTTGCAGGATTTCCCATAGCGGATCTTACTTTAATCAAATAATTCAAACGTTTCTTTTGTAAGTACAATAGAAGGGCAGGGCTTGTGTTTACAGAGTATTCAGTATGGAAATCCTGTATTAATTGAGGTACATTTACTTCACTTAGGACAGTGTCCACATGGTAACTCTTTAAATAAGAGGCCTTTTGCTGTTGCCTATTCCAGAGAGGCAATCACGTGCAATGTTAACTCGTCACATACAGAAAACCATGACAAAATTACTTTAGACGTGCATTGTAGGCAGCAGAGATGTTCCTAATTAACAAAGACAATTTTATGGGTGATATTCTCACAGTGAATGTAAAAGAGTATAATTTATAAAAAGAAGTTTTATCCTTGTGGAAACTACTAAATAAAGAGGCTGTGTCTTTCTCAGTCTATTTCAAGAATGATTAGCAGGAGCAATGCCAGATGTTGTTTTTTTGTAATATCATGGATTCATATAACCTGTGATTAAAACTATTATCTTACTAAGATAGCAGCTATATTTTCTGAGTAAACACAATGTGCTTCTACCCAGCCCAGTGCAGAATCTGGAGCTTTTATGATTAACAGTAAAACATTTAGAGTTTCACATAAAGAGTATATAAAAAGGAAAGATAATATTATTACTCAGTGATAATATTATTACGCAGTAAAAGGTAGAATTATGCTTCTCTGAGTTCCTTATTTTGCTCTGCCAGAAAATGCCACAATCAAAATGACCCACATACAGAAGAATTAACAGAGA
>VYZR01091556.1:8455-43851 GCA_013400675.1 Oxylabes madagascariensis
TGCTCTGGTGACAACCCAAAGAGAGGTACTGACCCATTAATTACTTAAATACCCTTTGTTTGGTCATCTGGCTGCTTGTTGTGTTGTATCAGAGAATTGAGACAATACAAATACCTTTCTAAAACTGTCTGAGGCAGAAGAACAAGTCCTTCTACTTGACTGAGAGGGAATCAAGTAGGAACATTCTGTGTTTGAGGCTCCATGGCCTTGAAGAGCAGAAGAATCACAGTAGGAGGTCAGTGACAGTTCTGATGCCTGTGGTAGTATTCCTGGCAAACCCAGACATTCTCTTTTGGAACTCCTGCCTGTTTATGCAGGTTTAACCAGCATAAAATACCCTGATCTGATCTGATCTGATCTGATCTGCAACTCAGTTCCTGGAGAGATAAACAGAACACTCACTGAATATTGTTTATTGTCTTGTCAAACTGAGAAAGGGTAGCTGGAAGAAAATGTTGATAGGATCTGCACACCATGTGGAAGCCCAGAAATCAGTGAGATGTGTTCTTGAGGGTATTAAAATGTGGGTATGGCAGATCTTTCTGGTGAAAACTTTTGAGACAGTTTAAGCTAAGGTTCTAGTTGGATCTGACTCTGGTAAGTATGATCATAAGAAAATGATGATTTTGTGCTGGCATGAGCTAGCAATGTGGTGTATCACATATTTTCTGATGTATAGTCTGTTCCCTTGTGGGGATTTTGGAGCAGTTTCGTGGTTCAGCCTTCTGTTTCTTGGATCATTTACTGTCTGGGGAAGTAGCTTCTCTAAGCAATGTCAGAGCTAGTCATTACTTGGATCTTGTCATTGCGAAAGTAGTGTTCTTCTTTAGCCTCCTACCAAGAATTAGCAAGGAATGCTGTAATAACCCTTGCAGCATGGATTTTGGCTTGGCTAAGCTTCTGCAGCCTCTGTGCAGAGAAAGGTGTTATTGTCTTTGAGCTTCCTTCAGTGCTAGGCAGTATGCAAGACAGAGATTGCAGAGTGACAGTGCTGGATAAAATCACTGACAGAGTCTTGCTGATGATCAGACGCAAGGTATATTTTGCAGCCTGGTCTTGACCCCCAGATCATGGGTCCTGTTATGCTGCAGTCTGTGCTGGAGGGGTTGGGTGCATGGAGCAGAGAGAAATACAGGTCTTGGAGAGGTGAAGAGGTGACTGCTCCAGGGGTGGGCTTATCCCTGTACTGCATCTGCCTTCAGCATGGCTTGCCCGTACTGCTTCTACGTGATGCTTTTGTGCAAGACCCTGGGGCACTGGTGTGGTTCTGATTCATGGCAGTCACATCACGGTCAAAGAAAGTGGCTTCCAGTCAATTCTCTGTGTCTGGGATCTGTGGCTATAGATAAGCCACTAGTGCTCGTCCAGCTTTATCTGAGGATGTCCATACTCCTGAAATAAGGAAACAAAACCTGTTATTTTCTTGCCATTTGCTCTTCGTTCTAGTAATTTGTTCAAAGTCCTGCTGTTCGCTGCTTAGGCCATCTGTGAGGTGGTAGGCACTTACTGAACAGCCCAGAGCAGTGCTGATCCTGTATAGAGTATGTCTGGGAGAAATGCTGTTTTACTGGAACGTGCGTGATTCCATTGTGGCCGTAGAGGCACTGCGACTTCTTGTGTGAGCAGGCTGGACTGATATGGTGGGAACCAAGGGGTAGGAGAGTCAGATGTAGTGGAGAAAGGAGGTTCCACAAATATCTTTTGTAGAACTTGCTTAGTACAGCACCCATTCATCACAGGGCTTGACAAGACAAGAGGAGATGGATCCAGGTGATGTGAACAGGGAGAAGTGTCCCCAGAGGACTAATGAGGAAGCCAGCTGTCCTGGCATGCTCTGCACCCTTGCTACAAACTGCTCTCAGCAGCCATTGCTGGTGCTGTGTCTGTCCTGTGTCTGCTCCTCTTAGCAAAAACTGTAATCGTGATCCTGCTGGCGGTGCAAGCTCCAGAAGCATGCAGCTGGAGGAATATGTGCAGCAGGGAGGAAGGCTGCTGAGCAGGCATAGTGAGAGGTGTGCCTCTGGGACCTGTTCCAGACTAGGGCAAAAATGACACCTGTGATCAGACAGTGTCGTGAAGTCAGGCTGACAATTGTCACAGAGGATGTGGCACTGCTCAGGAGGTGCAGAAGGCACAAAAGGCAGAATCTCAGGCCAGAGCAGGGTAGGAGATGGGTGCAGCAGCACTTTGTGTGAGTTGTTTCCAGCTACAAAGCTAGAAAGTAATGAGAATATTAAATAGGTTGGAAGGACAAGCTCTTTACTAGCCAGGTAGAAGCTTACAGTGCCCTTCAATTATCTCCCAGAATTACTGGGGAGCTGAGGTTATTCTGACTCCCAAGAGTCCTGTTTTTATGAGCGGTTTCTTCCTCTGTTCTCCCCCATAAATCCTTTCTGCTTCTCTTAGGTAGACAAACTATTCCTGAGTGCAGGAAAGCACCACCTGCAAAGTTCTTGGGGCCTGCTCCTCAGGACATACAGTCCTGTTCAGGACATGGATAAACTCCCAGGAGTATGGGCAAGACACCTTCCCCTCCGGGATGCTGTCTCTGGCTGTCCTTCAAGCCAACCTCACCCTGGGCTCTGCTCTCTGCCAGCCCCTTTGGAGCACACACAAAGCCACCTGTGTGACATTACATCTCCCTGAGGGCCTCAGCCACCACGAGGTGTCCTGGCAGTGCTCACAGGCCTGTCAGCTCCACTGGGCTCCCAAGCAGAGATTGTGGTGTGCAATGAGATGCAGCAGAAAGATATGAAGCTGTCACACAGTGTGCCAGAAAAAACAAGGGAGTGGAGAGGGGCTGAGGCAAGTAACTCATAAAGTCACACTTGAAGATGAAATCTGAGGGTAAGATCAGATTGTAATGACTAGAAACTGTCTGAAAATTTGAAATTAAAACCATCAGGCATAAACCCGTGTTTAAAGAGGAGCAGAAGGCAAAAAAAATGGGTTGAAAGAAAGGGTTGATGGAAATACATGCAGGGTAGCCCCGTGGCACACTGGCAGCACGTGTTACCATAAATCCTGTGGGCACCACTGCAAACAGGCAGAACTTTTTGGAGATGCTGGGATGTTTCTAGAGAGGATGAGCGGCTTGTTTGATCTGCCTGTGGCATGCCCAGTCTGGCAACAGAAGACCACAGCTGGGTTTTGCGCATGGCCCAGACAGAGCCTGAGACTGAAGATTTACAGCAGGAAGTCCTTAATGTCGTATCACCAGAGAGGTTCTTGCTCCAGACCCCAGGCACCTGTGGCACGTTGCTGCTCTTTCAGGAGCACTGGTGCAAGGGTTTGCCCCGCTTTCCTGTGAGCCGCCTCAGGAAGTGGTCTGCCCTGAGAAAATAATGCTGGGGGAAAAAAGAGAAGTGGTCATCTTTGGTTTATTTTATAAAGCCGGATCTCTTCCTTGATTCCATGGTCTGGCATGGTGGGGAAGGTCAGTGTGCCAGAATTAAATAGGTAGCAGGCACTGCTTTAAGGCAGTATTGCTACATAATTTTTGTGTAACAAAACCATAATCAAAATATGAGTTTTCCTACAGATGCCAGAATGGCTGTGACTTGTTGTTGGAAACCACACTGCTTTTCTCTCCCTACTACATCATTATATTCATATTTCTCCTTCATCAAGAATGCCTTGCAGGCACAAAAGAACTGATTTTATATTTGATAAGTTATTGAATGGTAGAGCAGAAAATGCAGAGGAAGACAGAAGTCTAACAAATAGAAATTTTCTATAGAGTGTAATCCAAGATTTCTCTAATCTTGTATTAGTTTTTCTTTAAGCCTTTCTCTAACGCTGTCATGTTTAAAACAGAGAGCTCTCAAACAATCTTTGCTTGTACAGCACACTTGTACTGCCTTGAAAATGAAATGATCTCCATTATGTTCGGTTTTGAGAAAGTTCTGTGTTTATAGAAGCTGCTTCATAAGTAAACACTTACAGAAGCAGCTTTAGTTTTTGCCAATTACTTCTGTTATATTTTGGTAATCTTTGTCTAAGCTGATTTTTGTTAGTGACTAATACAGTTGTCAGCTACCCACTCCTTTCCTTTTCCCATGAGCGTCCTACCCAGCTTCTGGCTGCCTTCAAGCAAACCTGATGGTGGCATAACAGTGTCCAGGACAGCAAGTTTCTCCAGGTGTGAAAACACAGTGCAGTTAAGAACTGATTTTGATTTCCTGTACTGATGACATACCCACTTCCCCCAGATTAATATCCAAAGTGCTGAATGTTCCTGCGGGCATGACTGACACAGTGTTGCACAAGCACAGAGTTAATGCCCTGCTGCTCTTGTGGAGTCATGGCTTGTGCCTCGGCTCCTCAGACTCTAATCTAGGTGGCATCTCCACCCTACCCCTTTCTTAACTATAAAATCTGTATCCACCTCATCTGTTTTTCTGCAAGCTGGAGAACATCTTTTCTGTGGCTGGTATCCTGTTTTCAGATTTGCTTGAGACTGGGCACAGCTTGTAAAGCCATTGGGAGAAGGAGGCAGCAGCGTGAAATACTGGCTTCCACACACAGTTAGAGCTATCACAGGGAAGTTTGGGTTGAACGTGGCTGTCTTACTGCTTTTGATGGCAGAAAAGGGAGGCAGAGTGGAGCAGAGGGAATAGTGCCGGTGGATTCTCTAGTCCATGCCCGGCCTGCTAAGCATATCTTTCCTCCCCCAAGGCAGGCAGTGGCCTTTGTGAGCTGTCTGCCTGTGGCAATGACTCAGCTGTCCATGCCATAAACCCCTTGAGCAGGTCCCTGCTGTGGGCTGCAGGAGCAGGTGCACCAGCCATACAAACAGCTCAGGGTATTTTGTCATTCTGCTTCTGAGGAGGTCTCCAAGTGCTGCAGAGCCCTCATCTGCAGGAGAGTAGGAGCCCTTAAACCTTTGTTGCTATAAAGAAGAGGAAAGCTGGTGTTGGAAGAGTCTGCTGACTTTTCCCTCTATATCTCTCCAGAAATAAAGAATGTAAAGGTCACTTCATGGAATGTCTTCATCCCCAGAAGCCCTTGCCTTGGGAATGCAGCCACAAGATCAGTTTGTTCAGGAGCAGTCTTTCTGAATGTCCATTCTTCCTTAATTCTTGATGTTTTCCTTTGAGATTAAAGAGTATATTGCTAGTATCTGACTGGATTTAATTTGAGTGAAGTGGAAAAGCCAAACTGCATCCTTTTATATAACTCTAGCCTAGCCCTTGGGACAACTCTCAATCCACAGGACTCTATTGGCTTGTCTTAATAGCTAGTTACTATCCTTCGTGTTGCTTAACTTGCATGAGATTAGTAGAAATTAAGCACTTATTAGAAGTTTTCTGATGGCAGTAATTGAAAAGGGAGTGTGACATGTAGAAATTGTTTCTTATTCCACAAATCTTTTGAGGGACATAGTAGTATCTGTTTGCTTCTGTGCCATACAGTCTATAGTTCCTTGTCTTGTAAATGTCCATTTACATGCACAACAGGTCCATGGAGAGCTCCATGGACCAGGAACAGCTCCTGCCAAGACTACAGGCAGTTTTTCTTTGGAGTGGCTGAATATAAATTTAGAAGTCCCACCTTTTGGTATCGGAACAATAACTAATGTCTAATGAATTTTCTGTTGGCAAATAGGCAGTTTTATCATTCTTATGTAACATTATTGATGTTGTTGCCAGCTAAGTTAGATGGCATTAAGGGGATCTTTGAAGAAAAATACGTGTGGCTCTGTTGGAACGAAACAGAAAGGATTACCTCTACACGCTGAGTCGTGCCGGAAAAAGAGAGACTTTATTTACATCTTTCACATTTTATCTGACTCCAAAGGGATTCATGGATTGGAGGTGAGAGTAGCCACCTCTCTCGCCTACTGGCCAGGTCAACGGTCAGTCAACTCTCTCCTCCTCCATGAAACTATGAAAACAAAGCTCTTGTTGACACTTAGAGCATGGGAAAGATCTTGATAAGAACATAAACAGTATGTCGAAGGCTGCGACAGGGCGACATGGCTCCTTTTATAATTTGAATGTTATGTCCAGAACAACTTGCTGAGGCAGAATTTTGAAAAGAAAAGTATGCAAATTTAAGGACCTTGCCAAGTATGGGCACCCTGTGACCTGCAGAAGCATTTCCACACTCTTAACGGATGTTGGCTGCACAACAGCTTCAGGAAGGTCTAAAGGTGAAGTTCTGGGCTGTGCCTCTCAGGGGTGCAGTACAAAAATTAAGGCTCAGTGGGCTGTGGGCTGTGTAAGCCTCAGTCATTTCTTCTGGGAGCTGGAGGAGACTTCTCTGTAACTCAGTAAAATTGTGTGTTTATGTAAGTGGTGACTGATTTATGGTTTAGAAGTAAACCTGGGCATTTCATGATATTGTCTCCTGACAAATGGATTTCTCTACCCTATGGCTGTGCTCTAAGCAGTCAGCATCAAGGGAATCCTCACTGATGCCAAAGTGGAATTTTTTTCATTTTAATGAGGAGAGATAAAAATTTATTTTCTACAGGCTTTGGATTTTTTTTTTTTATTAGTAAAATTTAATACATCCTAGTCAATGATTTGTCATTGACATTTTAAATTATAGTTATTCAAGGTAGACTTGATCTACTTCCAGGGAACCTACTGGAACTGTTCCCACTGCGTTCATTGTACTTAAGATCAGACTTACCTGTCTGGCTGTTGCAGAGTGCAGAACACTTCTGTTTCTGATGAGACCTTCTGGTCAGGTGATTTTATTTGAGATAAAAACTGTAATTTCCAGTCATGTTTCCATTTGAATCTATTAATTTGCTGTGGCAAAGTTCCTGAGTAACCTCTGCTGACTGACTGACCCCCTGACTTTTGACCAAATGTTCTAATAGTTTTCCTATTAGCAATAGCCACACAGAGTTTTGGATGGCACTAACTTTGTAATAAGGATTATGTTTTTGCCTTTTTTTTTTGTTTGCATGGTTTAATTTTTCCCCCTTCAGAGACTGTTTTTAATTCTCTTGAGACTTCTCTCTCATGAGAAAAAAATGTAGCACAGGAGATGAATCGCCACATTAATCAACAAAACATTTTGGCTGTAATATGCTACCAGAAGTTCTTCTTGAGTCTCTGAGGTAAGAAAACATCTCTACATTGTGAAAGTCCAAACTCCAGTGATTTCTTGTTGAAACTTTTATAGGGATCACTGGGTTTGATCTGTTGAGAGTTGTTGAGAATTAGAATGTTCTCAGCAGTGGCTGGAGGAAAAATTTATATTTAGATTCTGATGGTTCAGATAAGTGCCACCACAGGTTTAAGCAATGTGAGCAGCAAGTTTTTTTATGTATCAGTCTGGATGTATTGAATTCAGTCCTTTCCCACTTACCCAGCTGAGAACTTAGATTCTTCTGAATCTTGAAAACTTTGAATTGGTTTCGGGCTTACTACTGCCCTTGATTGCTGGAAAAATCTTAGTGATTTCACTGAGACCTTAAACCACACATGAGATTAAAGCTTGCATGTAAGTAATTGCTTCTGTAGTTTCCAAATCTGATGGGTTTTTTTAGTTTTGTTTTTCTGTGTATATGGGTGTAGGTCCCCTACCCCTTTGGCAGCCACAGTTCCTCTGGGTCTGTGAGGTGAGAAACTGCTTTGAGGCACAGAGCTTCTGTCAATGACCTTGGGGAGATGTTGGTACCGCAGTTTCTGGGGGGAAGGCAGGGGAAGCCAGAGGGACTTGGAAATGGCATCAGTTCCGTTGGCAGCTGCTTCCTGAGTCACCGAGCCAGAGCTATCTGGGTGTGGCAGTGCCTTCGTGACATGCCCGGGTGGCATCTCCAGGTGCACAGTGTCCTGGGGCAGGGAGATGGCACACCTGCAGGAAAATGAAATGAGAAATCTTGCTTAGCATGTGGTGGGAGGAAGTAAAGCTAATGATCCCTGATTTTGAATGTCCTCATGCAAGGAGGACATTTAAAAAAAAAACAAACCCAACTAAACAAAAAAAACCCCAAAATCAAAGCAAAAAAACCACAACAACAACAAAAAACAAACAAAAACCCCATACCACAAACAAACAAACAAGAGCAAACCGAAAAATAACTTCCTGTAACATTGAGATGACACTTATACCCAGTGCTAATGCTTGTATTTGCGCTTGACTTTAAGAGAGCCCAGACTAGGGAGGAAGGGGTTGCAACACGTGCATGGTTTTTATAGTGGCCAGAAAAGGACTTTCCCACCACTACAATAAAACTTTTGCTTAGGAAGAGAATTTAGAGTGAAGAAAACAGACAAGTAAAGGAAGCAAATGACAAGTAAGCAGCCAGACAAAACCAAACCACTTCCTTGTAAACACTCTGGAAACTTCAGGCACTAATGCTGTGCCAAGTTTGGAGGAAGAGGCAGATCATGAGATTTTCGTACACTGATTCCATGTGAGACATGTTCTTCTCATTCTTTTTTGCTCATATCAAGTGGAATATCTGGGGGCGGATGAGCCTTTACCACCAGCACCATGGAACAGAGACAATTATAAAATCCTGTTCCAGGAGGGGAAGTGAGAAATGGTAGAGTGGGAAGATGGAGGGACATAGCTAGCTCTGTAGATTGACCACATGTTGGGCTTTTTAAGGGACAGAGGAAGAACACTGTTCTTGCATCTTTTAAGGAAGAGGAAGATGAGCTGGGTCAGATGAGCAATGCAGGAGCTTGGGCTGAGATCTGTGTCTTCCCCCATCATGAAATAATGATGAAAGCAGAATAAACATGTCTGGTGCTCCTGCTTAATGGGTGAACACCCTGCATCTTGTTGGCAAAATGAGAACACAACACCCCAGAGCTGTTCATCAGAATGGCAGAGATGTCTACACACTCTGGAATTGTTTCCATCAAGGTGTTTTGCTGGTTCTCCTTCCTAAAGTGGCATATCCCTTTCATCTCTGTTAGCTACTGACACAGAAACATGACACAATCAGGCAGCTTTTACAGTTCACTTAACTAATTTTCTCCCCATCTCTGATCCCAACATTCTTTCTCTGTCCATATTTCAGTTGATGCTATAAACTTCAGCTGCTTCAGACATATCCTGAATATGTCTTTATTTCTTCTCACTGATGTTAGTCTTGTTGCTCCTACTTTGTAAAGCAGTCTTAAGAGGTCTGCATTAAGAAGGCAGGAAAGAAAACCATTCTGGCAATGTGGAAACAGCCTATTTTTTCTTCCCCAGCAAACTCACTCTGGTCAATAGTACTGAGAATAAGCTCTTTTTGTGAAGTGTTTTTTAGGAGATGCATTGTGGTGTATGCCATGGTGAATTTGCCAGGCACAGAGGGTCGCTGCCTTTCCCTGAGGGAAGAGAGAAAAGAGACACCCTAGGTCTGCCACAGTGGAAAGCAAGTGTCTAGAAATTCTTCACAAAAGTGCTTGAAATGTGGACTATCTCCCTTGTTAAGGGTGGATGCCATGATAGGAGTCACGTGCTGGAAGCAATGTGTCCTGAAAGGCTGGATTTCTGATCCCTTCAGCTAATCAGGACAGAATTTGGAAGAAAATACACTACACGGGTTTGGAAGAAAATGCACTTCTACTAAGTCCACAGGTTTTCTGTCCCTGCCTAGAATGTACCTGTGACAGAGGAGAGAAAATGAAGAAGCTCAAGGAAAGACTGGTAAAATTCCTCTTCTTCTAGGGCCAGTCTTGCATGTGGAAGGTTTCTATGCAGAACAGGATCCTTGGCAAGAATGCACCTCTGCCAGGTGAGAAGCAGATGCCCTCAAGACATCCAATGTTTTTCTTCCTGTTTGCTCTAGGGATATATTAGCAGGTTATGGGAACAAAGCTGGGGACTGTCTCTGCCTGTCATCTTGGAGTGCACATGGTGGTTTCCAGGCTAGAAAAGGGTGGGCAAATATCAGATAGGAAGGGCTGAGGAGTTCAAGGTGCCCAGGTACAAGCTATTTCTCTTTCCAGAACAGTTCTTTGGCTCAGTCCCTGTGTACTCTCAGGTTACACCTGAGGAAGAGGGTGGCTGCCATAGCTTGCACAAAATATTCTTGCAAAAAATATGTCTTGCAATGACAACCTGTTCCTTGCTGGTGTCCTCCCCAAGCATGCACACACTTCACTGAGGGGGTGTGCCATGCCTGAACAGTAGCTCCACTGCTTTCAAGGAGCACCACACTCACAGTCTGTGCATTGCACACACCATTTATGTGTGTGCAACAAAACCATTTTTTTGCCATAGCAGCTGATCCACTCTTCTTGTAGAAATAGCCTGACAAAAAAAAATTGAGATATTCTACTGTGTTTCTGTCCTCGACACTGGAGACACTACAGGCCATTACAAGAATTAAAGTGCAACCCAAGAAAAGAGATATCTTTAAGAGGGAGTAAGAATAGGTAGGCGATAGATGGGAAGAAATGTATACGGCCATTTATGCAGTTTGGCTATTTTTGACACCTTCATTTAACAGTGAAGGAGGAAAACCAAATTTTTGCAGATAGAGCCTATGTGAAGCCACTGTCACATTGTTTGCCATGCAAAAGTTTTATCTTGCACTTGAAGTGGTATGGCTGCAGCTGTTGAAACAATCTAGTTTCCTGAAAATAAGTAAAATATTTATGTTGTTTCACTTTTTTAACTTGAAAATGGCAAAACTGAGTATTGACATTTATCTAGTTAATAAAAGCAAAAGCCAAGTTTATATTTCTATTTAAATTTAGGTCCTGGAATTATTTTGGAGCAACATCTCATTAGTATCGAGCTTGTACGTATTATAGTTTCTTTTCCTTTCTTCTTGCATATTAGGTAATAGGAACTCCTACTGTGATGCATCATAATGTAACACATCACAGCCCTTGGTTTGGGCTTTTTCCTACACATCTCAAAACCCAACTCTTCTTCAGTTCTCTATTTTGATTCTTTCCGCACATGGAATGGAACTGAAAGTTTCTGCATCCATTGCACAATGTGACAGACAGCCTTCCCGGCCAGCTCTCTGGAAGGTCTGGTCTGAGTTCTGTGGTAAGGAGACATCATCCTGTTGCAATTCCAGTATAACTTACACTGGTAGAAGATAAAAATTCTGTAGAAATGAATGAGTTATGTCAGCCATCTAAATCTAAGGAAAACTCCATCTATTAATTTTTGAGGGATTCTTCTGATAGGCCTAGGCTTGATTAGTGCAAATAATCAACAAGGAAGCTCTTTCTTTGACAGTAGCTACACAACCAATATTAGCTGTGTTTAGGTATGTTACCTACAGCAATGGCATGGGAAACATCTTATATTGCCATTGGTCAGGCCAAAGTAGGAAAATGTCAAACAAATATACAAGCAGCCATAAGATCTATTGTTTTGTGCTTTGGTAGCATCCCTTATCTTCTTCCTTTTATTTACAGTTACTCTTTTTAAATAGAAATAATTTACCTATTTACCTATGGTTTTCTTCCCATACAGTCTCCATATTACCATGTCTGTCTTCTCAGCTTGGTTTCTTGCAAGGTCCTTTCCTGCTTCATCTTAGGTTCCTGTGTGCATCCCATATGCAATTCTCACCATGTATTTACAGTTCTTCCTATTTATTTGGGCTGTATCCATACAGTCTATCCCATGTTTGCTGTGTGATAATGCAGTTTTGAATACCCACAGAGAAACCTGCTGTCTGTCTGTCTGCCTGGCTGTCAGCAGTGCTGCTAATCCCTGGGGGAGGCAAGAAGGCATTAAGTTGGTGATGTGGTACCAGGGGAGGTGTTGGCCTCTGTGATGAACCATGGTCTTTGCTGCTTTCATTCTGGAGGTGCCAGTAGCTTTTTGTTACTTGACATAACTGCAAGTAACAGATGCACAGATGGAAGAAGAAAATCAGATTTTTAGAAGGAGAAAGTGAATTTTGACATCTGTTGCTTATATATTCTGAACATCTGTACCACTGCAGCCACTAAAAAGATTGCATGTAAAGGACAAAATATGACATATCTATATGTCTGCAATTACAATGCATTTGCAAGTAGTGCTCTGTGTATTTTAACATGGATATTCAAATGCTGCTACAAATGTAGAGCTCTGGCAATTTAGAGGGAGTGCAGAGAGACTGCTGTCAGATGCCACCACGTCTCAAACTGCAACAAACCTGAGAGGCCTCAGAATGACTCTTTAGATGTTGGTTGTGTTCTGTGCTTGTCTGGTTTGCTGAGCTGGGCTGTGTTTTGGCTTATGGTAAACACTGTGACTGATGTCTCAGATCCTGGAGCAGTTTCAGCTGAGTGACCGCTGGCAGCCCTCTAGCACTGTGTTCTTCCAAACATTTGTCTGTCGCTGTGGCACACGCTGTTTACTTTATTTGCATTCAAATAGGCTTCCTGTTAAACATTTCTTTTCTGTTAAATATTTCTTTTTCTTTTCCTTCTCACTTCTTCAGAATGCAGCAAGTCTCACTACTTGTGTAGGGAAAGGTGCCAAAGGAGCCAGTGCACAGCTTGGGTCACAGAGCTTCCCTCCAAGCTGGTAAGTCATGGAGCACCTCTAGGGATGTAGACCCAAAGGGATGATTAAATGACTGCCTAGAGCTCCAGAAATTGTCTGGAATCCTAAGTTATACTGGTAATAAACTGGTTCAGCATTGTCATCTGACAAAGGGTCTCCTTCAGGGTAGTGATGGATACAGTGAACAAAATAATTACATCTGCAGGATCTTAGTTGTGCGATATATGCAGTAAAGATGCTGACAACCCCTGGTGTGAAAGGAATCCCACCAGTAATGAATAGCATGCAGGACACATGGATATGTGAGATTTAGGGCACATGATGCCTGCTTCTCAGTATTCTTCAGTGTTTTGTTCATCTAGATTATTGCATGTATTCTCATAACCCATTATATACTTATGTATAAAGTTGTGCCTTTGAATTAGGAACAGAAGTACCTATTTGCCTTGCTTGGTTTAATGCATTTAGTATTACTGATATCCAATTATCTAATTTAGTATCTTATTTTAGCAATAAGGCATTTTAAAAAGAGTTTCCTCTGGCACTGAGCAGTGTTCTCAATGAAGTTCTTATCTACATACATCCTAAAACCTTCTCTGAATGAGTACCTGAATTTGTGTACTTAGGGAAGGTGTCGTTTCCTAGGAGGTTGACCATTTGCTACTGATATTCAAGAGGAAACTTTAATTTTGAATCTAAAGATATTTGTATTTATTTCATTAGTCCTTTTGTCTCATTCCCTGTTATTTTCCACAACTCCTGTTGCTGTGCTGTTGCTGCAGAGCAAAGATGTGTGGTGGAGCACGGTGTGCTGGCTGCCTGTGGGGGCAGCAGCCCCAGGTAAAGAACACTAAGAGTTGTGCCTTAAAAGTCAGCACCCTCTTTGTCTGCCTGCAATGTCCAAACCGCAGGGAAGGAGTTGATTAATTATAATGATTCAGAAAGAGCTGCAGTCATAAAGAGCATGAGTTATGTTGAAATTAAATTTTAAAGACTAATTCCAGGAAAGAGCTAATTTTTGACTGGTCACAATTCCTGGTACTGGTCTTGTTGTATCTTGCAACTAAAGAGTGAAAAGATGTGTAAAGCAGCAAAGCTATGACAGGCAAAGGGCAGGGGTTAAAGGTCTCTAGTTAGTATAAAATGTTGAAGTATTTTTCTTGTAATTTTGATCTGATAACTCCTAACATTTCCAGCAATTTAATGATTCCATAGAAAGTTAAGAAATGTATTTAAGACCAGACACAGTAACAGAAAATCATCCATTTAAAGAAAAAAACTGCATATTTGTGGCCTTCTTACAATAAGGATGAGGCAGAAAAGAGAGCATTCCTCAGCAGACTCTTAGCCTAACAGCAGAAAAAAGGAAACAGATACACAGAGTTCTTTTAGATTATTTCTCCAAACTAGGTGAATGCAGACTTCATCCTGATGAAAGCAACATTTCCCCTGGAAATGAAACCCAAAGCATAGTAATACTCAATATTTTTGTACAGAGTTCAACTCCATTGGACTTCTCCCAGAGGATATGTGAAAAAAGAGCTAGGCTAAGCCAAGGTCTGGTTGTGACAGCAAACTTGGTCCTGTGTAAAATACCTTCACACTTGCAAAGCGTGCCTGGTTATGAGCCAAGGAAATTCATTTCAGATGTTATATTTCTGCCAAGTATTTGTGGCACTAAAACACTAACTGCATAATTTCTGCTTCTTTTGCTGGGGTGGCAATAAACACAGGATATTTAGCAGAACTAGACTGAAATAATTGAGCATTAGATTTTTGAAAATAATCCAGAATTAGACATTGTATATTCCCAAGCATACCTACTGCCATGTGAGGGGAAGTCAGAAGTCCCACTTATTGAATTGTGGATTGCAATGTACACAGAAATGTATACACCTGAAAGTGTCCTCTTGCTTTGGAATTAATCAGGAAGTTTCAGATATAGGCAACCATAGGGCAATTCAAGGGTGACTCAATTAGCCTGCTTAATCCTGCTAATATCATCATGCAAAAAAGGAGAAAAACAAGGTTCCTTTAATTTTTGTGTGCTTGTCATTGTGATACAAGGCATGCCCCTCAAAGAAATGCTGGACAGACTGGTGCTGTGTAACCTAAAGGTGCAAGAAAAAAAAAATAGGAGAGCCAAAAAGCATGACAATGACGTTCAAATACGCAAAAGGCTGCTGTTAAAAGGGTGGGAACCATCTCTTCTCCATGTTGTAGTGAGTATGGCAGGGCTGGAAATACACTAAGAATTCATTTTGATATTAAGACATAGTTTTGAAGAGTAGAGGTTGTGAAAGATCAATATGTGGAGTTTTGAAGTCTCCATCTCTGAGATAGGACAAAAACATTTAGTTAACCCTTCCTCAGGGCAAAGGACTTGCAGGGCAAAGGACTGGAATAAATGACCTTCAGTCTCAGAAAGTATCAGTAGCTTTTGGAGCAGGACTTTTGTTCATCTATTTTAAGGTGGCTGGAATTTCCAGCCCTTTCTTATCTAAATAGGAACTCTCTCTGGAGTCCATTGTTCAACAGGAAAAATTCCTAGGTTTCACCTTAGCTGGAAGACTTAATTTCCTGCTTGATATTATAAACAGAGCTGTGTTCTCAAAGAAGAAAGTCCCAGACACCTTATTAGGAAAGAGAACAATACAAAAGAAAAATCCCAAAGGACAGTGTAGTGTGACCAAGAAACTTTACAGTGTAACACTGTCTTCACGGTATGTTTTTTATTCTTGCTAACTCCTGCAATTTAACCCAAAACAGTTCCACAGAAAAACTTAGGTACCTAAATGTCTCAGTAGATGCCAGTGTCAACAAGTGAGTTCTCAGTGCTGAGCCCCTG
Source organism: Oxylabes madagascariensis (assembly GCA_013400675.1). Lineage (NCBI taxonomy): Eukaryota > Metazoa > Chordata > Aves > Passeriformes > Timaliidae > Oxylabes > Oxylabes madagascariensis. The sequence continues at coordinate 23,730 of VYZR01091556.1, forward strand.
AGCATTTGTTGGATTTGCAAATGACAATTCCTTGGCTGCCTTCCCCTTGACATGGTAGCTAACCTAATCATTTAGGATAGCCTGGAACAGAGAGAATCCATCTCAAACTTACACAGCAATGAATATTTCAGTACACCTAGAGGAACAGACTCAATGAGAGTGATGAGGAAAAAGATGTCCTCAAATAGCCCAGGCTTCTGCTCTGAGAGGTGGGAGACTTGCCTACAATTTTCTGCTGCAGAGCAGAGAAGATTATTACAGCCAAGTGCTGCTACAGCTCGTGTCAGTGTTGACATCTCCAGCACCAATTAATCTGAGGTTAGAAAAGAAGGAAGAACTTGCATTTCTGTGTTTGATCATGTGTCAAGACACCAAAAAGGTAGGCATCATTGCATTTTAAGTAATGCCTTTAGTCCCGGGAGTGCTGTTCTAGTAGTTTTAGATTTTAAAATCTGCTTTGCTTTTTGACTCTGTCATGGATGGCCCTGTGGACTTACCTGTAGTAAGGTTTCTGTAACTCTGCCTAGACTTGTCAAGTAGTGAATGTAAGCTGATAACTGATTAGATCCTCAGGGAGAATGCTGCCTAGAAAAGAAAAATTCTGCTTGCTTTCTAGTGATAATGGTCTCTTCAATCCTAAAAGCTAACTTGAAACCAAATAGAGCAGGACTGCATTTGAAGTCCTGTTTTGAACTACTTAAAGCTTCTAACACTTGCTCTGCTAAAATTTTCTGCTGCTGGTTGCTGTCCAAACATAATGTATCAATTTAATTCAAATCAGTTACATTTGGAAGAACCATTTCCTGCATTTAAGGGAAACAATCTATACACGACTATCTTCCTTTGAAATACATGCACAGCTGACAGAAAAAGTAGGAAAACAGTATTTCTCCTTGAGAAATGTTTTTTGGATGTTCTGTTGGTGGTTGGTTTGTAGCTGGATGACCTAGGGGATGTTGAAAACAGCAGTTCCTGGAAGATCTGTGCTTTTTTATTGTGATTGTGTAGGAATGTCTTTGAATGAGGGAGGATGAAGCTGGTCTCTGAAAGACTGTTGACTTACACAGAACAGATCTTTTATCTTGTGTCCAGTCCCCATATTCCAGCTCATTAGTTTACTCATCTATCCTCACTTGCAAATAAGAAGAGACCTTAAAAAGTTGCACTGACAGCAGGTTAATAGCCTTACAGTTGTAAAGGCAAGCAGTGATAAAAGGACATATAACCCCACGAGTTTTCCAGGCATGTTGCTGTTCCCTACAGTGCCTATTCCCTGGGTCACCTGATAAAGGTAAGTGACCCACAGTCATTGGCCCCAGGGACCTTGCAGTGGGGCCACAGCTCAGGAATCCTTGGAAGCACTTGCTAATGTAACTGTTCAGCAGACTGCTTGTCCTGGGCTCCCCAAAGGCTGCCTGTGAGTACTTGTAACCTATTATTATGATTTGGGTGGCATTGAGTAACACTGCTCATTGCTTTCCTTAAAGCAGTTTTATGGGCTGCTCTCTACCATACGGGTTCCTTATACCAGTGTGTCTGATGTCTCCCAGTACATGATTATATATTTTCAAGCAGTCATAGTTGTTCCAGTTTTTCTGATGGAAGCAACAGCCACAGATTTCGTAAGATTAAAAAAAAAAAAAATCTTGGCAACAAACTTCATGAGGTGGTTATTCCTAACATTTGTGTAGCTAGAACAGAAGTCATGACTGCATTTAATGTGTAGTTATTTAAAATGATAGGCTAACTTATGAGCCTGGAAAAGAAAGAAGACAAGACCATTCACAATAGCATGTTGCAGTAATTAAGGGTATTATTCATAAGCCAGTTCCTCCAAAAAGCCTCTAAACTGTTACCACCCACTCCTCCTCCCTCAGCTTCACCAGTTGTTTTTTCACTTGATTATGGTGATGCAAAGACCACCCTTCAGAAGGCCAAACTTCAGGACAGCCATCCTGTCTTCCCTGGGCTTTCACAGGCATTGCTAACATCTACCTTTGATTGTGTTTTGGCAGTTGTGTAAGTTGAAGTCAAAGCGAATGTCTAAGTCTGAACTGATTTAATTTATTAGTGAATATTTATTAAGGCAATGCACATTCATGTTGGCACAGGTACTGCAGCACGTACTTCAGTGACAGCGCCAATTGCCAATTTCAGAGAGCTCAGTTCGCAGCCTGGATGTGCTGTTATGACACCATTTTTCCATGTGGTATTGAATGTAAAACCAGCGATGCCAAGCGATCTGCCGTGCCGCAGCAGAGTTTGGCGTCGCAGCGTGGGACTTCCTTGGGCCGCCTCATCCCAGGCTGCTGGAAGGGACCCAGGCTGCGCTCATCCTCACACCCGGGCAGGGTCACAGAAGCTGTCACACAGAGTTTTCATGACACCATAGGTGTCATTTCAAGTCTTGTGAAACATGATTTGAGGGATCCCTTGCATAAACAGAGCTGGCGCTTGCTCAGCACAGTGACGGGCTCGGCTCTGCCCGAGAGAGGCTTCGTGCCCTCGTCAAGCCCGGCTGGCTTGGTGTGCGAGCTCATTTCCCCGCGGGAGTGAGGAATTCATCCCCGCCATGCGGACAGCCGGAGGGCCGGCCGGCAGCGGGGGGACAGAGCGGGGACAGCGCTCCCAGGAGGAGCCCTGCCCGCGCTGGGGCAGCGCCGGGGCGGCAGGCGGGGACACGCGTGGGACAGCGGGCACAGGCTGCCACTGCCCGAGGGGACAGGCAAGGACAGCGGGCACAGGCTGCCACCTGCCCGCGGGGACAGGCAAGGACAGCGCGGGCACAGGCTGCCACTGCCCGCGGGGACACGCGTGGGACAGCGGGCACAGGCTGCCACTGCCCGAGGGGACACGCGTGGGACAGCGGGCACAGGCTGCCACTGCCCGCGGGGACAGGCAAGGACAGCGGGCACAGGCTGCCACTGCCCGAGGGGACAGGCAAGGACAGCGCGGGCACAGGCTGCCACTGCCCGAGGGGACACGCGTGGGACAGCGGGCACAGGCTGCCACTGCCCGCGGGGACAGGCAAGGACAGCGGGCACAGGCTGCCACTGCCCGAGGGGACAGGCAAGGGCAGCCGGCAGCGCCCGTGCGCTCCGCAGCCCCTCCCTGCCGCCCCCAGCCCCCCAGACAACCCGCACTGCCCGGCCTGGTTGGTTAAACAAGTTTAAAGGAGTTTAAGTCTAAAGAGATGTGACTGGGAAGTTTAAAAGTACTGTTATTTAGTGATCACTATTCATTCTTGGATAAATGAGGGGACACTGTCCGGTATGAAGTTGGTTGCCCCTCCATTCCCTCGAAGCACAGGAATAGGTGTTGTCCTCGTATCTTAGAGACAGACCTGGAACCTCAAGACCCTTTGAGACAGGTCAGATCATGGCCATCCTTCCCATGAGCTGCAGTGACAGCCGTGGTCCCCAGCCAGCAGAACCAGGTGCCAGGGCACAGCCAGCCCCTACAGGGACAGAGAGTGGCATGCCAGAGGCCTCGCTGTGCTTCACAGCAATTTGAGGAGTATCATAAAACATTCCCTGCAGCTTCAGCTATCCCAGAGGTAAGTCTGGAGAGGGATCTTCATGTACAATTAAGGAAGGACTAGGAAAAGACCAAGAAACACAAATCTTCAGATACTGATAATCTGGAGAATGTATCAATCCCATCACTGACTGTAGGATAAATATGCAGGAAATGAAAGTGGGTACTTCTGTTTCATCAGTTTCTTGTTCATATCCCAAAGACACACATACAGGTGGATCTATCCTGTCCTACAGACAGCCACTCATACGGACATCACTGTGGGAAGATATGGGACACAGGGTCAGTGGTCTCTGTGTTCTGCATGCCCCTGGGTTGCAGGATGCTCAGTGCTGTCTCTCCAAGGTCTGTGCCTTTGGTTTCCTCCTGCCATTTCTTTTCGTCACTTACTCCTCTCCTGTATTTGTTCACGACCTATTTTTCCAACATCCCTTTGGTCACAGACATTTTTTTGCTGATTTCCCCGCTAGGCTGAAAATAAATTGCACTTTATCACAGTTGCTGGTATATCGAGGGAGCTAGAGACCATTGTGGAAAGTGATGGGAAAGGGCTCTCTAGCACTCTGAAAGCTTTAAAAATCTTGCTTTCAGTTTGTAAGGGAATTTCAAGTAAAGCCACTGAAAAGCTCTTCAGAAAACACTGACTCTAGATTGTTTTGTGATTGTTCCCACATCCCTCAGAATTCTCAACCACAGCTCTGTGCTAGAGGCTAGATACACATGGTGGGTATTTTTTGCTCTTGTTAGCAGTGGGATTGCAGGAATGCAAGCTTCCCTTTGATGTCCAGAATCAAAGTATTGACAAACAGTAAGACAGCAATATGAGTTTTGAGGTTGTATCTTCCCTTCTTCCCTCAAAAATAGGAAAACTGCCTATCTCCAAGGCTTTTCCCAATACTCTTTTATTCTTCTCACAAATTTATTGGTATTGTTTTCCTTTTCTCTCCTTCATACAGGAAATAAGCCTGAGCTCTCTGACACTTTAATATGCTTGTCATGCTATCCGTGCAAAAACATTTCAAACTCTTTGTAGCAAGTACTTCATTTCTTAGCCACATCTTTTCAAGAACTGGCAGCCTGCAGAATAGCTTTGAAAATAATTTATTTCATATTGCAGCAGTCCTGTATATGGAGCTGTCTTTAACCATTCATGTGTTCTTCTGGTACCACAATATAATATTGATTTTGTTTCTGTCATCTTTAGGTGTTTGTTTTGCTTGCAGAGCAGCTGTAACTGCACTACATTTTGCAGCATGGAGGAGCAGCTGGTGCGGGTGTGCACAGCAAAACGGCCCTTGGAATTTCTGAACAAACATCTCAAACACGGTCACTTTCAATTTGCAGAGAACTTAAGTAAGATCATCCCTCTGACCTTTTATTTCTATGTTCCTGTTCTTCCATTGTAGTTATTTTAAAATAACAATTGTTTTGGGTGTACTATTTGCATAACAAATGGGATTGTTTTGCAAAGTTTCGGCTTCCTGAAGAGACAACTTTTCTTTTGTAATCTGCTTTTCAAAAGGTGACAAGTCATTCCCTGGGCAAGTTTCTGTTTCAGTTTTCACTTGCTTTTCTGATGCTGTGTTTCCATAAAACGGAGGAGTTTGGGCTTCGGTTTCTTTTTCCTTATACAACTCTAGTTTGAAAATTATGTCAGAAGCAGGAGGCAATGGAAATCTGATTGTGCTACTGCAGGTCAGCAGAACTAAATCACTTGCAGTCCCTGCTCCAGGTAATCTAAGCTTCAGCTCTACTCGGCACTGCTGACTGCAATGTAGACACACAGACTCTTTTGGAAAAATAACTGCACAGTATAATCAATCTTCCTATTTGATGCACAGTGTTCCAGTTAAGAAAAAATTATGATGTATGCTAATCACCAGAGTTAATGGCAGTCTGAGTTGAGCCTTGCAGACCTCTCCTTAAGAAAATGTGACTCATTGCTCAGGGACTTTTTTTAAACCATCCTTTTTATACTGAGGTTGGGGAATTCCAGTGTGATGAAAGAAAAAAAATTATCATTTTATTTCACTGTCAGAAATTTATGAGGTTTGGTGGCTCCATTTTGAGATCAGTGTAGTTCAGATTGGTTATAGTCCCTGCCCCACTGAAACCCTGAGAAATGACTACCTTCATTTCTGCTGGTCAGATGCTTCACTCGGAGAGACAAAGCCAGAAGCCAAGGGAAGAAAAAGCTGAAGTCAGGCACCTGCCAACCCAGCTTTAAGTTACATTCATGCCTTCCTGGATGGGACATGGTATAGGGAGCAGCCTATCTATCAGGGCTTGTGAGAGCGTGGAGCTCTCCTTCCTTCCTGTCTTGGCTGTGCTTCTACACAACTGCATCCTATAAAGATGGCACAGCCGACACCACTGCTGTGACACTTTTCTGAAAGGCAGATATTTCATTCTCTTATATATGTGGACCTTGGCCAAAAGAGGACAAGGAGCAACACATTGTCACAGTGTGTCAGGGCTGTGCACAGACAGCACAGACACAGGCCATTTATGCAATACAAGGTGTTAAGCAGTCCATGGGTGCACAATTTGGCTATTAAACCGTCTGACTGCAGCAACCTTAAGGTTTTCCTTTGAAAAGCAGCAGTGTGGGGATTTTGGCAATATAGTAGTGGATTAGACACTTAGAAAATGCAGCTCGACTAGAGGTTCTAAAGTGGAGTGGAAGGTTTTTCTGAGTGCTTACCATAGATGGTGCTTTAGAGCTGTACAACATAAACTGGGCCTGGGCAAAACATGCTCTGTGTCATTGAGACCTTTAACAGCTCAAGACTGTGAAACCCGTAATGGGTTCAAAGCTACGTCCTGCCTTTCCTCTCAGCCTCCTGCTTGATGCCATACACAGATTTTTAGCTGTTTCCAAAGGCCATGTACTGCCTTCACAGGTACCTCACTTCCAGCTATATGGCATTTTGGAGGAACTCCACATGGTTGTGGGCACCCAGCATTGGCAGGGGTTGATTGCCAGCCTTTGGCACTCTGTGGCCAGTCCTACCTTGCCCTTTCCAGGTCCTGTGGTCAGGGGGCAGCCTTGGGACCCTACCCCACACACTGGTGGGCAGGTGAGAGCAAGCCCAGGTAGGTCTCTTCCTGTTTTGGCTGAGTCCGGATACTGGCTGGAGATTTTCACTAGGGAACTGATGACAGAGCCAAAGAAAACCATCTTTCTTACAGTGTAACCTGGAAAAATCAAACCTTTCCAGCCTAGTCTCCCCTTCTGTTGAAAGACTGTGAGATTTGCATAAATGGGTATGTGAGATAGAAAGGCCTCATAGCAAAGCTGCCAGCACTATACTGGTCCTTTGAATTTAGGAGCTGAGTCCTCTGCACTTTGTGATCTAAGGTTTTTTTTCATGAGAATGATCTCCTCTATTCTGATTTGCTAACCTGAGTAAAAGCAAACCTAAACATGACATCTATGTACTGCACAATAAGAAAGACAGAAGTCATGTATTATGCAGATTTTTTTTAATGAAAAAGATGCTTGCTTTGTGTCAGTTTCTGCATTAGAAAAGCTTCATACACTCTGAAGGTTGCCTTCCAGAAATGATGGTTCTGTTGTGCTCCTAACCCTTCAGCTCCTATTTCTTTGAAGGGTTCTAACATTAGAAGATGCTTACAAACATAGCTGAGAACAACAGAGACAATAATTTTTACCTAAAACTAGGAGCTTTTTGCATAGAAAGCTTGCACACATATACAAAACTCCATATATATACACACAGAAGTGCTTTTATGACAGATGGAAACTGTATTTGCAGCAGAGTAGAATCTACGCAGCAACACCTATATTTCAAATTAATCAGGTGTAAGGCAGGAAATTTTTTTTTCAAGTACTCCTCCTGGTACACTTTCTAGACTCATAACACCAGACTTTTCCCTTCAAAAAAAGTCCTGCATTTTTAATGTAAGCAAAACCTTATATTGATTAAATAATGCAGAACCATGGATTCAAACCATACCTTTTCTTCAAATAATGATAACTTTTTTCCTCTTGTATTGAATCCTATGGCTGGAGTCTTATATTGCACCTTTTAGTAAACAAGTCATAAAACTTCTTCCAGTCCTTAAAAACCAAAAAAGGCTAGAACTTTTTTTACAGGAAAGATTTGCTACGAAATTTGTATTCATCATTCCTTTTGCATGTAATAACTTACTTTTGTTCAACCAGAGCTGCCAGTAAAAATGTGATTTTAAAGCTCTGTCATTTATATTAGAAAAATATTCAGAAATAATTTTCAAATTAGTCTGTGCTAGGTCTCTTCCAAACTACCAGTATAGGCTTTACTTAGCTCAGCACTATCATTGTAAGAGTTTCTACCCTCTTGAGTGCAAGTTTTGCTTTGCTCAGTGTCAGGATTACAAGACCGTTCCCCTTCCTGAGAGCTGGAAATAGCTGCTTTCAGTTTTTCCTCAATTTTATCAGCTGCAGCACACATTTTTAACTCTCTCAGGCTGCTTATTAGGGTTCCATAGGCTCCCTTCATCCCATGGCTTTGATACCAGACTCGAAACAGCCTAATCTTCTGTTCAGATGTATCACCAGGACAATCCTGAATGCTTTGGTCTATGGAAGGTTCTGATACACGGTGGTGACGAACAAATTTCTTGACTTCTGCAAGTGTCATCTCCGCCACAATACCAGGAACGTGGCTGCTCAGGTCAGTATCTAGGAGCGTGAAAGGAAATGAATGCACCTGGCACTTGTATCTTACTGGGTTTTATCACCTACACTCAGATTTGATGCTTCTCCTATCCAGACCAGATTAAGTTTCAGGTATTTGTGACTCAATATGGTTGATGTGTGATGTTTTACAATACATGGCAGGTCTGTTTTAACATGTTCCTACCAAATGCTATGTATTTCAGAGATTTAGGCTTGCATCCATGTTGTTTTCTACCACCTAAAACAGGATATCAGTTCCCTCTGTAACCTATTCTGTCCTTCTCTATCATTGAAGTGTGGTCACCTCTCACGTACCCATTTTTTCTCAAAATAGCATTGGGAGAGGTCCTGAAATAGGACAGGTCTTCTGCTGTGATACAGTCTTGGAGCTTGTATTTTTTCCTGTTGTGTATCACTACTGTGGATTTGCCCCTGAACATAACATAGGCTTGTGAATCTTCAATGTCACTGTGGGACTGCTCCCTTATCATAATTATCCATGGTTATAGAAACACAGTTTGCTGTTTCCTAGTGTCTGTACCACATGCAGAACTAAAATTCACTTGTAGACAATGAGTAACCGCTCCCTATAAAACAGAAATTTCTCCTGAGGCAAGACTTCCATGATGCCACTAAGTGCCTTGATGAGCATTATATGAACTGGCACTTCTTTAGTACGTGTTCACTTTTGTGCTGGAGTGACAGGTCTGGATAGTGGCAAACTCTACACAAAAATACTCTCTTTTTTTAGTTTAGGACTTATGTATCTGTATCTGTGTTTTTTCTTTCTACTGAATTTTGAGAAATTACTTGTCTCTTACCTGTGTCTATGAGAGGTACATTCTCCTGAAAAAAAAAAAAAGAAAAAGCAAGAGAGAAATAAGTAGAAACAAGCGGATATATAAGAGGATAAATACATTTCATGATGCTTCTTAATTTGGTTTTATTTTTCCATGATTCCTGTTTTATGAGTGAGAGAGTCAGATCAGACAGAGGGACCTCTTTTGACTTGGGTAGGTTTGGGGAATCGCCTCACAATTGCTATTGCCTAAAATTATGCCTGGGGACAGGAATATCCTGAGTTGGTGGAGGCCTGATGATTTATGAAATTTTGATCATGGTCATGTAACTTAGGAATCATTTCAACAATGCTGAGGAAGTAAATACAGGGTTTCTCTCACTTCTCCCAAGAGTCCTTGTGGTGAAATTTACTTCATTCATGTCATAGAAGAGAGGCACACAAATGTTTGGGGAGACCAAGTGCAATTTGAATAGAAAAAGGTTCTTTGCATAAAGCTGAGTTTTTTATGATCAAAGCATCAATACTTACATAAGGCTCTGGTTTGTAAACTTTGTTATTTAGGTGCTCATTGATTGTAAGACTCTGCTTTTTTTTCCTGCCTGAAACAAAAAAAGCATTTTTTTTAAACCCAGGGCAGGATATCTCTCCTTTGGACTCCAAGAATATAAAATTGTATTTGAATAAGCATCTGAATGTCTCATTCAGAGTATAATAGGAATAAGTAGGGAATCACTTACAACAGAATATTGCGCCAGCTATTGCTAGTAGTACCAAAACTACCAAAACGATCCACCACAGCGTTTCTGGTTCTGTTGGAACATTGGAAAATTTACATGAAAGTTAACTCAAGAAATGCAATACAGCAGCACACCAAATTTTAAACAAGACTGTGTCAGATTTTAAAAGCCCTCCTGCTGTTTCCTAATGACAAAAGCCAAACACGTTAAAGACAGACCTATCGTGAGTTGCCCCTAAAAAGGAGTAACAGCTCCCCCACCTGCACAGCGATCAAGGGAAAATCACACTCTGCAGGTCAGTACAGGGCCCAGTAGGACTGATGCCCCGAGCTGTCAGGAATCATTATGGCCAGTGTGTAGAACAGGACAATTGCAACTGTCTGTCAAAATACAGCATGTGATGGACCTTGCTACGTTTTACAATGGTACCTTTCGTTCCACATACAGTGTCCGAATCTGAAGTACATTGTTTTTCAATTACACCACTTTCACATCTGCAAAAAATATGAACACAAATTATTAGGAGATTTTTTCCCTCTTAAGCTGTTAAGAGAGCAAATCAAAATCTTCCAAGATGTTTTATCAGCAAATTTTGCTAATAAATACGCTGGTTTCATATTCCAAACCCCTGATCTTGAGTTTGGAATTTAATAGGTATGAAAATGGCATGGAACTTTGTGGCAGTGGGAAAACATATGAAATTATTTTTCAATGTAACAGTAGATCACACAAAGACAACAGGAAAGCTCAGATACTTTATTACACTTTTTGAAAAGCATAGACTCAGTGGATCTATAAGTTTTTCTGCATGCCTTTGGAAAGCCTTCATGGCTGCAAATTGAGTTGACTGAACTCAGTCAGCTGAGGTGCAAAGGAAAATTAGTATGCTTTCCCTGAAGTTAAAGATTACCTTAGCCCCTGTCTTGAAAACAGCTGGAAAAAAATGCAATTACATCTTAACAATTTCATATGTAGTGATGAAGGCATAAACTTACGTGGTACATTGAATGCAATTGACACATCCTACAGAACTGCAAAAATAGTTCTTTGCACAAGCACATCGTGTGTCCTCTTCTGGGGTACAGTTCTTTACAACCTCCCAACCTAAAAGTAGATTTCTTAAAGTGTATTAGTTTGAAAAAGCAAGCTTCTGTCCACAAAGTCTTGTTCTCAGACTTGCTGCTAGCTCCATCTCTGGTGGCACTAGCGAGGATTCACTTTATAACACACACACAGGGCTCTCCTGAGGAGCCGGGCTGACTGAGCACTGGGAATACAGAGCTGTCAGAGAGACCTCTGCTGGAGGAGAGCTCAGAAAACTACTCACACCGTACAGTTCTTGCCAGAAGAGGACTCATTCAGCACAGCCAGATCCCAACTTCTTTTTCTCATTCAGAAGTGTAAAGCCAGAAGGAAATTCAGATCACACAGCCAATCTCCCCACTTGATAATCGAGATGGGTTCTTTGCATTCCCTGACAGGCAACAAGTTTTACTTTTCTTGAAGACCTCCAATGATGAGGAATTCCACTCTCTCTTTTTTGGCTAACATATCCATGTTAAGTATTCTTCCGAAGAACCAAAACAAATTATTAAGTTTCTCCTATCCTCAGTTTATACGATGATACTGTCTCCATCCATGAAAAAAATACTTCTGCATTAAAAATTACTATATCTACCTACTATGAAAGCTGTTTTCCTAGGCATATAAAAATAGAACAATTTTTTGACTTACTACATTCAGTGCCCTGCTGTAATTTGAAACTACTTTATGTTTCAAAATTTGATGAAGATCTACTGTGAAACCAGTGCTGAAGTAACTCATGGAAATAGTGAACATGAATGATCATAAGAATGCTTCACATAGAAATTCAGTGGTAATTTTCCTCTAGCCTATTGTCAGTCTACTGACTTCTCTTCAGCTACATTATTGTCTGTGGAACATTGTAACTAGACATCCCATTACCCTTTTCCTCCCTCCAGTTTAAATAATTGTGACTCTAATATATAAAATACTGAATTGTTTTGCTCTTACCAATTTCATCACCCATGCAAAAATGCTTATTATAGCAGCAACTGAGAGGAAAGTTTTCTATCCATATTGAGGTACTAAAGTAAGGAGAGAGCACTAGAGACTGATAGTCCAACAGGTGATCTGAATACAACCATATTGGAGTTGAGAACTGTCTCTCCATTCACTAAACTTGATTTTGGGTATGAGGAATGAAGAACTATCATTCCCTAAATCCAAGTAGAGCAGATCTACAGGACACCTGGTGGAACTGGTAGGAGATAAGTTTAATGGATTAAAAAAAGAAAATCTGTGATAGGTATTTATGCAACAGGTAGTGAATTTCTGCTGTCACCCAGCAGGTTCCTGAACAAAGGATTCATAAATAGACACTGAAATGACCAGGTAGGGATAGATCTTCTAACCTCCTTTCCCTCAGCTGCGGATGCTGATAGACTGCAGGGAACAGACCACAGAAAGCAGATAGGTTTGTTTGTGTTATCTCTAAACAGCACCTCTTGCCTCCACTGCTGAATGCAGAATACTGGGGTAGGTGTGCCACTGGTCTGCCCCTGCAGAGCTTGCCTTATGGTCCTACACATATCCACACAGCATCCTGAGTGTTTCAAAAGACAACAATCAATTTTAAATAATATTATCAATTACGTGAAAAACTACAAAAGAAATCATCATTACTTCTTACACTCCTCTTTTAAACAGAGGGTGAAGAAGAGGGAGAACTTGCCTTCCTTGACTCTAACCAGTTTGTACAGTGTCTGCTTTGCAAGCACTTTGGCTAAGCAAAGGCAGATATAAGGAGAAATAATGGACCAACTATTTTTCTTCCTACTTTGTGCTTGATGAAAGGGAACTGGAGGATAAACTTATTACTTTCTTACAAATTCATTCATATTCTACCACTAAAAGTTTTGAATCTACATGCTAACCACAATTAAGGTATTGTGGAGACTTTTCAGTGAAATCCAGTATGAAAGAGGAGTCATTGCTGCACTTGCTATTTCTACAGACATACCAAATTGTCTGTCGCACAATTTGCATCTCTGACACTTGTCCAAGTCGTTGGAGTGATTCATGAATTCCTTTCCTTTCTCACATGGAACACAGTGTTTGATAACATCTGTTGGGCAGGTGACATTTTTAACAAAACCTGTAGAGACAGAAAACCAATGATTTAGAGAGAAGCCACCAGCTCTAAGACGAACATCAGAATTTCATTTTTAATCCCTAATACTTTTTGATTCCAAATATGGAATGAATATTCTTCGTGCATGTGTAGATGCACTTCAGGAATGTAGTATACATAACATTTGATTATCCCCACTCTTCCTCCAATTTAATACTGAAGGAGAACACACCAAACAAAACTGTACATGAAGAATTGAAAAACCCATTCCATGAATGTATGGAATCTGGTAGGCAAAAGTATGTGTTTTCACTTTTTCAACCTCCTGCAAATATGTGTATGTTAATTCTTGGCTCTTTGTAACGAGCATGTGATGAGAGAACTACTCTGTAGTGAGATGTTATTGGTGCGCAGAGTACAAGAAATATCTTTGAAGTGGCTCATGTCCTGTAACAAAAAAAGATACAGCTGGAATGAAGCACTGCATGCAGGAAACCACCTCATGCCACTTCAGTACCCCAGCACAAAGCAATTGTGCATGCTGTGGTGTCCCCTGTTAATGACTTCTCAACACAGTCTAACAATCATACTCACCACTTTTACATTTCTTGCAACACTGAGTATCTAACTTGTATTCATCCTCATTGCAGATAACTTCCCTCCTGGAAATGATCCTCCTATTGGATGTTATTAGAGCTTCGGTATCATTTTTGCACTGTGTTTCAATAATTAAGACAATCACCTAGGAGAGAACAGAAAATTAGACAAAAAAATTGTTTAGGACTGTAGGTGTGTTTTAGTACTAGCAGAGTCATATTAATAGTGCTACTCTTTAACTAAACATATTGATATTCACTCCCCTATTAAACTGTTCATTACTTTAAATTTAATGGACAATAAGGGCCATGAACCCTACCACTACAGATATTCTCCTTTCAAATTAATTTACAACAGATCCATTTATTTGAATTTTTTGCACTGTCAAGTTAAATTGCATAGTGCTTGGGGTTTTTTGTTTGTTTTTATTTCTGTCATTAGGCAGTAGAGCTTTACTAGTGATCCCTGCCCTGCCTCTTTTCATGATAATAATAAAGCACTGTGGCCCAGAGGCCAAACCATAGATTTTTTATTAATTTGGAAGAAGGAAGAAGAATGATAAGGATAAATCTGGTATAATTTGCCTTCTTCTCAACAACATTTTCTGGGGAATTCCATATTTACTCTGCATGCACTAAATTTGAGATATCTATATAATGGAGTTATGGATGCTGACCATAATTTCAGTTAGATGCAGAAAACTCTTTATGTTAAATTACTGAAAAATCAATTTGGGTATCAAACTGTGCTTTCAGGTGAAGGAAGTGTTATCTGTTGCAAAGCAGCTGATGTAACCAAAAAGACCATTTCCTTTCACAGGTAGCCACTTCTTTTGATCCTCTAGTCTGTTCACAAGTGAGAAGGTGGAAAGAATTTTATTTCTTCAGCATCTATCTGCTTAAAATGTATATAATACTAGTTACTGGACTGAAATTAAGAAGGTCTTTCTTTGCACCTGGAGGTGAAGCTCCAGCAGCTGAAAGAGCATAATTAGCACTGGAGAACTCTGGGTAGGGATGCTCAGCCCATCACTTCCCCTGTTTGCTGCTCTCTCTTCCTTTGCTGCCAAAGCTTTCAGGGTGCTCTCCTCTGAATCCCAGTGCAATGATATTAAAAAATTAAAGTCTCCACAAAAGCTTTCAAATGGATGTGTCAAATTAGTGTGATTTGTTTTCCTTTTGCCTAGGAGAACTGTCTCACTAAACACTGGATTAGAAAGTCCAGAAAAAAAAAAAATTACTAAAATGTAGTCAGGGATGTACGACCAGTCTGGTTTGTTTTTGTCCTAAAGCAGTATGAAGAAAATGTCCAGAGAGACATGCAGAAAATAGGATATAATCAAAGAAGGAAACAGATTTCTAAATTACTAATACCAGTAAAACTTTGCTGATTTTACCAAATGCCTGCAAACATAGCACATGCAGAGACATGTTCCCTCACACAAACAAAGCTCTCTGGTTCTTGTTCATGCTTTTATAAAAATGAGCTATGCTGTATGAGGGGCATCAGAAACATAACATTTTTAGATGGATGCCCTCTGCTCCTGCTCACGGAGATGAACTTCCTGGTACACTTACAAGAAGTGGGGGTCACTTCTCAGAATTTGGCACTTAAGCAGCACCGAACACCTACATTGGTTCTGCTTGCAGGGATGTCTTACAACGTCTTCCTGGAGATGGAATAATGATAAAACTGTGAAGACTTTTTTCCAAAGCAACACCCTAATTTTTTCAAACTTTTTTTCCTTTTGGATTTGTACCCTCTTAAAAGCAATCCAGTTGCTATTTACAAATATTGGTGTCTTATAGGAAAAAAAAAAAAAAAACAAACCCAGAAAAGAGTCAATAGCCATTTAGCTTCCTGTGCACATCTTAGTTGCTTTTTCTGCTGTCACTGAGCAGTAAACACTAATATCAGAAAGGAAGCAGTTTAGGGGCTTTTGTACAGGCAGGGATGATAGGTGCTTTTTTATGACGCGTACACTCAAGCAGTGGTTGTATGTTTTCAGCCTAGAATGACTCACAGAGACTCTCTTTTAACTTTCTCAACCTAAAAAAAAATAGTTTTCATATCTAAACTGAAGACTTAGATTGCACTAAGCAGTCAATGGGAATAAGATCAAACAATTGGGAACATCTACCCTGAGCAGAACCCATAAAAATTACATATGAGCCCGAATTTTCTGGTTTCTCTGCATTTGCATTGCCCAGACAATGAAAAGAGTTTTCTACCTGCTCCCTCTCTTTCATTCCAACAGAGTCCTCCAAAATGCTTTCACCAACAGGTATTTGCTAAGGACACTTTTATGAAATCTGTTATCATCTGCATTTCCAGGGCACGGTGACAAGAACTTCAATTTCTTGGAATACTTGAGTCATTTTGGGATTCTCAGGCCTCCAGTTCTTCCTCTAAGCATTCTTCACAACATGTCAATCTATTTCAGCTGAGAAGTTTCTTGAAGATACATTTTATAGGTATGTTATCTCAGTTTTGGAAGTGTGTGAACATGTAATTTGCATGCAGGACTTTTTAAAACTTTACAATGTTAACCCTGAGAAACAAAAAAAGTGTATGTTTTCTCCTGTTATCTTTATAATACATTTTATTTTTAGTAAGCCACTTCTCCCATGTCTGATCTATAAATGCTAATGAATGAGAAGACTGATGGCCACAGAACGTGGCCTTTTTTTTCCACTCCACATTTGTTACATGGACCAAGGTGCATGAGCTCATCAGGGGCTTTCTAAGTGTTAAAAAAGGAGGGGGCGTGGTTTCTTGCTTTTTTTTGCCTAGTGAAAGTTGCTAGAACTAGCTCCATTTTAATATGCTTTTCTCTGTAAATAATCTCCCTTGTATTAACTCTGTCAGGATAGCCTTTTCAAGGAGTAATTTCACTCAAAAAGTAATCTTAAGAGGATTCTCTACTCCAATTCTTTCACTATGGCAAGAAATTTCTGATTCCAAAACCTCCAGTATCATTTTTCCTCCAACTCTTTTTTTTCCTCCCACCCACCAGGGCTGAATCTCATAGTTAGCACCAAAATAACCTCTAAAAATAATATTTCACATTCTAAAATCTTTTTATAAAAAGAACAAAAAGAATCCAGTTCCATTTTTTAAAGCCCAACAATGGGCTTAGTATTTCACCACAACTAGAAGCACCCTGAGCTTCTCAAATTCCACGGGAAATGTGTGTGTTTAGTGCCTGTGAGAGCAAATAGCCTCAGACCGTCCAGCACCTTAAAACATTCACTGTCCAAGTTCAATCCACTACCCTGTCAAATCTGTTGACTCACATGCAAATTGCAACAACATATTGGGGCTGGGAGTTGTATGATTGGTTATTTTGTTGGGTTTTGCTTTTTAGAAGTACTGTACTACTGAGTACCTAGTAAATACTACACTGTTTGGAGAGTTGGGAGTGATATTAACAGCTCTCACCTCACTTTGACGAGGCTAAATATGAATTAGCGTTTGACAGATAGATATCTAGCAACTCTCCCCTTTTTCCTTTTGTAACACGAAATGGTTTTTGTATGACTTTCTCTTTGCCCAGTGAGTTACTGCAAAGATAAAGGTGGTTACTGTGGGAACATGCACAGACATGTTTCCGGAACTGGGGCCCTTATACTTTCGACTTAAGTCTTGGGTCAGCTCATCATTTTATGGCTGTTAATGCATATACATGTAAATGTGTGTATTAGTTTTCCATTATATGAGGAAGAAAGGTCAATGCATTAATTTAGGAGCCCTGTTTTCAAAGGTATGTCTTCTGAACTTCCAGAAAACTGCCTGCTCTCTAGTCATATCACAATTACGAAATATTTACAGTAACAGTTCACTCTCCGGCCTATTCCTTTAGAGTGCTGTCTTGAGGTGATTTTATGATGGTACTTTATTCCCTAATTGCCTGCTGTATGCCCAGAAATGGTTTAAGATGAACCAGGAGGTGAGGCTGGAGCCTAGGAACCCCAGGCCTGGGCTCTGTTCAAACCCTGAGGTGCTTCGGGCTGTGACTGGGATTGTTATTTCGTTGCCTTTGTTCGATCCGTATTCTTGCTTGCTTAGGCAAGAAGCTTTTCTTTATCTTTCCCCAACTTTTTCCCTGGACTCCAGCAGAGACCCTTTGGTTGCTTCTTTTTGGGTTTTTTTTTTGGTTTTTTTCCACTTAAATTGTTTTGGCTTGCAGTCCAGGGAGGCAACGGGGGCAGTGGAAAAGACCCGGACCAGCAAAAGAAAGGACACTAAAACCCACCAGTTTCGCCTGCTGTGAGGAGCACACCAACACCAGAAGCTCAACAGGTTCCTATCTACTTTTTGCCTGAGCTGCTGCATGGATTTTTTTCTTCCCTTTCCTGAGACGAAGGGAGCAGCCACCATCCTTGCCTCCTGGCTGTGTGGCTGGGTGGGTGGCGTGGGGTATGAAGTTCAATTTTTTTTCTTTCCCGTGCCTTGTGGGTATGTTGCTTTGGTAATAAACAGAGATTTTTTTTTTTCAATTTCACCCCTTAGTATTAATTTCTCTCACTGTCAAAAAGGGATTATTGGACCCCTTCTCTTGACAGGAAACGTTCATTCCAGAGCGTTTTCTCCTAAAATTTGTCTCTCAACTGAGACAAGTGTGTCTCTCAGTCATACAAAGTTTTGTAGCTTTTTCTACATGGAGAACTCAGATGTTTTCTAACTTCATAGACCATTGCTATTTTTGCACGACTATGCCTAAATCTTCTTTTACTAAATCTTCTTTTACTTGAGTGCAGATGAAGTTTCTTGCAAAGTTGAGGTCTCATTCAACAAACTATTTTCATGTTCTGGTTTAACCAAATAATATGCCAAACTCTGACCAGGTTTACTATTTTATAAATAGTGAAACAACATGCTAATTAAAACAAATAACTTTTTAAAAATAGAAATAATGTAGGAATGCTAGAGTCTTTCTAAGGTATAGTGAAATTTGGAAAAAAATTGGAAAATAAAAACGGAAACTATATATTCTCTGGAGCAGTGTTATAAAAGAAAGTGTTTTTAATCTTAATATATCTTCTGAATAGTTCCGACATACTGAGCTATACTGACATTTCTGTCACTAGTTGGCTGCTCCTGTCCAGGAACAGGTAATAAACACTTCTGTCAGCAGATGAAAATCCTTCTTTGTATTTAATTACGCTTTGGTGATTTGCGTAGAGGCATGAATAGAGCTCCCTGAAATACTTTAAATAATTTACTACCTGTTAGGCGGTTAATCAGATCACAATTCGAGTGGTTTATACATTAAGACTTGACTTTAACCTGACAAACTGCAAAACAAACTGTGTTTATTACCAATAAAACCACACTGTGAAGAGGCTTCAAAGGTCAGCTCGAGTGGGTTGTCTCTGAAACAGGAGAATTGGGGCTGGGGAAGCACTGAGTACTGCGTCCGCACTGGCGCGCAGGTGGCAGCCGTGCTGTACAGCAGGGCTCACGGCCACCTGCCGCATGTCCCTGCCCAGCCCGGGGCTGGGGGAGCAGGGCTGCCCCGGGCAGCGTTACCAGAGCGCAGCCCAGCCAGGGCATCCCCACATCCCTGATCTCCCTGGCTCTCCTGCCCTGGGGCTTCCAGCCACTGCAGCTCTTTGCCGTAATGCACCTGTACCAGTGGAGATCCCTGTGCTGGCCATGACAACTTCCTTACTTTTCCTGTTAATGGCAGGGGTCCAAAATGGATCTTCGTGAGGGTAACTTTACTGATGAGAGTGAGACACGAGACCGAAGCTCTCTCAGAAGCCGCAGGGACTCAGAGTGTGCGCAGGGCATGGTTCAGGCACCAAGGGAAGGCGCTGCCCTATTGCCTTCAGTATATGCTGCACACTGACGCCAGGCTTGGACTATTCCTCTGGCTTCTCCTGGGTCACTGTCATAGCGGTTCCAACTCCTCCCGCACAGGTATTTGCTTTCCTGTTGCTTTCCCAGCTCGCTGTTAGGGATCCGCTGAGGTGCAGTGCAGGTCGGCTCCCCCGAGCCCGGTTTTAGCCCGGGCAGGTCCCGCAGCTCCTCGCCGGCAGAGCGGGGACTCTCCACCGGCCTCTCCCCGTCTCCGGCCGCCTGTGGGTGGCTGCGGACCGTGGTGCCAGCTGACCCTGGGTCCCTCCACCTACAGCTCACGATCCGACAGCCACCTGCATCCATCCCCCTTTCCTTCCGTCCGCTTTACACAACACGCACTTCACCTAGCACCCTTTAGAAGTGCCTGAACTTGAAGGTGAGTTTTTCCCACTTCAAACATCGCCTGACGAACTGACTGGAAAGTCGCTAAGGAGTGTGTCCCGGCCGGCAGCGAGCAGCGGCCGGGCAGCGCTCCCCGCCCGGCGCCGCGCTCCCCGTCCCCGCCCGGCCCCGCTGCCCGCCCGCTGCCCACCCTGGCCGGACACTTACGAGGAGCAGGGGAAGGAGCCCCCGGGCCACGCCGCCGCCGTCCCGCACCTTCCCCATGCCGCCGCTGCCCAGCGCTGCCCGGCACCTTCCGGCGGGACAGCCCGCGCCCTGCCCGCCGGCTCCTCCCATGTTAGCAACACGGCCCGGCCCGCCCCCGGCACGGCACGGCGCGGCGAAAAGTAACCAGTTACTGCCAG